>BGPR01002815.1:11832-128337 GCA_013235015.1 Araneus ventricosus | reverse complement strand
TATATATATATATATATATATATATATATATATATATATATATATATTTTATATTTAGCAATTCACAATAATTTCATCCCCTGAAGAAACGTTATTGTGCTTTTATTGCGTTTTTTTCATTTCACATTTTATACTCTTTCATTTTTCGATTTATACTCTATATATATATATATATATATTTGAATTTTGTTCTATTACGTCAGCTGCGAGCGTGTACAAATACGTCATTATGCTTTAATTTTCGAATTATTTGAAAAATACGAACGATAGGGAAAATGAGGTATTGCTTGGCTAAGTCATATTTAAAAAGCAATAACGCGTTTTTAGATATTTCCTTGTTTTTTTTATGTCTATACTGGCCAGGTTTCGCCAAGGCCACACAGTTAATTTGTCTATCTTTTTCAAATTATATAAAATTTAAATAAAAATTTAATACAAAAAATGTAATAAAAAGTACGTGATTCATATTTTTTATATATATTTTTATTGAAACAAAACAACCGGGCGATTAAAAAAATAAATGTTGTCCGACTGTTGACCACAGACTCTTATGTGTTTGACATTCAGTATGAACATAAACAATGAACGTTTTATTTTATTTAATTTAATGTATTAGTAATACATACTATATACAAATTCCTTAGAGACAATCTCTACTCTGTGCGACTGTTTGACCACAGACTAATATGTGTTTGACATCGACAGATTTAAATCATCCGCATTTTGTATTTCACTCCGAAGAGTTTTTTAAAATAAATAATCTATATAAACTCCCTCTTGGAGTGAATTTCACTGCGGAGGGATTAAATCAATTACAAATCACCCACTCCGCATTCACACCGCATTTACTCCGCTAATTTATGACAGTGTATGAACGTAAACAATGAATCTTATTTTATTTTATTTAATGTATTTGTAACACATATTATACATAAATTTTATCTTTCTGCACTCCTTCTCCATATGAACTTTAAATATGCCAAATCTCACACTCCTCCGTGCGCCGAATGTGCTTAAAAAGGGATACAAAGTGTTTTCTTCACGTATTAATATATAGATGATTGATTGCTTTGCTCAGTGCTTGCTTTGTCTTGATGGAATTCTACTGCTTGACGGATCTGCAGGTAAAGAGATGGAATTTTTTCCCTTAAGCATGAAAAACTAGCCACCTTCGGCGACCATCTTGTTCGTCGGAAATATAATTTAGCTGAATCTCTTAGGCATAATTTGATAATCACGGCTCTTCAACAAAGTAAACTTAAACTTCAAATTGCATTAAATAGTTAACACCCGTTTTCTTTGTAGCCTTGTACCTGTTCTGTTCCTTGCCTACATGAACGTCCCTAATGGAGTCAAGTAATTGTCCATGTCATGTAGCATTTAATTGAACATTGTCTTCCCCAACTTTCCTTTCTTGTTCCTTATGTTAAATATGCATTTGATTTCAACATTAAAATATCGCGGCATATTTTATCTCCAGCATCATGTAAATTGGCTTAAAACATGCTGATAAAAAGATTGAAAACATAGCAACCGTAATCATTCAGCTTACTGTGTGTGTGTGGATTATTTCCTGATATACTTAGTATCTTCTGGGCTTTCTTTAGAGATTTCATAGAAAAATTAATCCAATTAAAAAAGGAAGTAATATCCAGTACTAAATTATCTTAACTTTCAAAAATGGTAGAGAAACGCGTAATTAAATTTTTCTTAAACACTGAAAACAGTTTTAATTCCATTGTAACAATGACAGTTATTATTGTACATTATGCCAAAAATTATTTTTAAAAATTTATTAAAATTAGAGAAAAATTCGAACGGAATCTTATCTGATATCATTGAAAAGATAATTCTTTAAATTTTCAGATGGTGTAAAAATCAGTTTGTGTTAAATTTTTTTTTTCGGAAGTTATCAAGGAAAAACGCCAAAATTTTACTGAATTTTTAAATAATTAAAATCATAGTTAAAATTTTACAAAGCGGTGCACATTTGCAAATTTCCAAATTTCGTAGTTTAAGGTTCAGCGGTCTGTCATGTAGAGCGTCAACACACACGCATTCTTCTTTATTATTAGTAGAGATTTTCCATTTTATGCACAACTGACAAAGACACCTCAGAACTTTCTATAAATGCTTTGTACCAAGTTTTCATATTTTCTCCTTCTGCTTTACAGTAATAGATACAGTAGCGGAAAATGAAAATGCAGTACCCAAGATTTTGACATATATTTATACACGAGGATGACGCAATCACTTAAAGATTGACGAAAAGCAAAAACAAGATTCCATTATGCGTTCCTCAAAACCGATGAAAAATACTTTCTTTTCAGTAGTATTATTTCTAGAGTTTAAATTTATAATGCCATATTCATAAAAGTTGTCAGTGATGCGTATTTCTACTAAGGATTTTTTTCTATCGTGGTTGCTTATATATGTTTCATCGAATATTCCAACTTCTTTCCAGTTTTTGGAATTTTATCGAGAATTCAGGAATCCATTCTACATTCTGACTCATGTCTAAAATAAAAATGATGGCACCTTTATTTTTGGTACATTATTTTATTTAAAGTTGAAAATGATAACTATAATGACTTTGCAACATTTCTTTGATTTGCCAGATTTCATTGTAAAATTAAAGATATTGCCTTAGATATATTTGTGAAGGTTCGCTTCGTATTTAAATGCATTTTTTGAAGTACTTTTTCAGTGGATTTTTGCTTGTTTTTCCTATAATGCCAATAATCATATTTATTTTGTCCTTAGATATAATGATTCCATTTCTTTTAAGTGTACATTTATAACAGAAAGAAACCTTGTATTCGATAAAAATAAAAACAAAGCCTTCTTTTCATTATTTATTTGCGAAAGTCATTCTGTAATAAAATAAAGTTCTTAAAATCAGATGATAATTTAAAAATGTGAGGAAATAATCACTTTAAAAAAGCTGTTTGAAACCAAACGATTGATTATTTATTCTATTAAAAATGTTCAGACAATTTGATAAGATCAACTTCTTTATAAAAAAAAGTTTTCGCTTATTGCGAATTAATCACTATTTCGTCGCGTTTATTACTCGAATAAAAGTTTTAAATAATAAAGAGTGAAAATAAAGATGGGACAGTTCTAAATCCACCTGGTTCGAAATATTTCAACTTGAACTGGCTTTTATTTCAATTTAAAAATATAATTTACTAATTTTCAATTTTTTCTTTCAGATTCTCTCTACGTAAATAGTTCAGTAATACGATTTTGACACTCTCACACCGAGCAAGCCGTCCCGGGCGGTCTAAAAATTTCCCCTTAACAGCGACGAGAACCGGTCTGAGGCGGTTTGGTTCATTTGAGGGGAGGTGGGGTTTTGACTTCGCTTAGGATATAAGTGCGGTAGGCGATCCACCTATCCTTGCCAACCACAGCCCATTTCAGTGCGCCTTAAGGGAATGTTACAGCAGGGGGTGTAGTGGTGCCCCCCCCCCAGGTTGGGGGAGTCTAATTCATGTCGTTTCCTTCCAAAAAGTCCCGGTTTTAAAGAAGCTAGAAGTAAAAAGTCTCCTCGGGATTAAAGAGTTAATTGTATCGAATCAGAATGAGACTCGCACTAATCTCTGATATTTTTAGCTGCGGTTCCTATTTTCGTCACTATTCTCTTTTAAATGACTGAAAGAAAATTCCTTATTTTGTCTTAAATTGTAAAGGTAATGAAAATTATGCTGTTGTAGCAGCTCGTGAGTTATAATCAAAGGGTTTCTGCATAATATTTAGTGTTTTTAATGAAATTTGAACAATTTAATAATTTATTAATAAAAAAATAGATTTCGATTTAAGTTTGGAAATATTTTAATTAAAAAATTTAAATAAGCAAATACTATGATTTTTAATCAATTTAACTTCAAAATAAATGATGCAAATTATTTTTCCTTTATTCTTTACTCTTGTTTATAAAGATTTACACAACTGCAATTGAAAAATACAGAAATTATGAAAAACGATTTACACAACTGCAATTGAAAAATACAGAAATCTTGAAAAAATATTTACACAACTGCAATTGAAAAATACAGAAATCATGAAGTCTAAATTTAAAACTGTTATCGACGAGAGTGTGTTAAACACCTTTAGCAGAATTGACAGTGAAAAGTTCGTAGAGGTGGCAAAGTTACGAGATCAGGTTTTCTTAAAAATAGTTTATTATTAATTCAAATCATAATAATCTTCACTGGAGTAATCAAAACAATAAAATAAGTTTAAAAGGTACTTCTCTAATACGAGCAATATTGCCAGAAAATATAACCCGATCTCGTGCACGTATATCATTCTTCCGTTATCATCTCCAACTGAAAAAAAAGACATGTCAACAAAACCGTCACCGCAGTTGCGTATCAAAAAAAAAGAAAAGAAAACACATTTATTTACATTCAAAGAATTGCCAACCGCAGATGACTAAACGAGCACCGATCGGGTTCGAATCAACCTGAGATCATAGTATGGAATTGGAAAAATACCCAGGGACTTTACTATCACCGGATCCGAAAATAAATTTATTGCTAAATATTTACAAAATATCTAACAAAAACAAATATAGAAAAATTATTATCACATTTATCTATAAGAAATATCTTTGTAGTATATATTTTAACTAGTATTTATATCATTAATTATCCTTTTTTCTTAGTATTTAAAAAATTTATCTAACGGGAAATTTTTTCCCAAAAAGGAAAACAAAAATCTTCAATCTCGTTTCTAACAGATCTCGTACTGCATTTTCTACATTCAATCTTCCCTCAAACCATGTACTAAAAGAAATTGCGTTTTGTTTGCACGCACGCGCATCAAAATTAAATCAGGACTGAGAGAAATTACAGCCGTTCAAGATATTTTAACCTTTCCTAACGAAGTAAGAAAAAGATATCATAACAAAGTAAGGATATCTTTTTATCTTTGTGTTTTCCTGAGGGCTGAAAGTTCAGAAAGGCAATTAATTGTTGCTGATTTTGAACACGCAAAATTAAAGAAATCAATCATAAAATTTATTCACTAAAATTTGGAGGTTCTACAGTTTCCTGCAGTACCTACACGACAAAACTATTATTGTGAGGACAACTCAGAAGAAAGCTGTTGAGATAAGCTCGACTTGTCAGAAATAAAAAAAAATCTCAGGAAATAAATGAAGTAATTCAGTTTTCAGTAATTTTTCAGATGATGGACTCAATGAATTTTCATTATTTGTACATTTTTTTCGGTGTGTGTGTGAAGAACTATTATATTGTTTTAATTTTCTGAAAGCACAAAACAAGTAGTTTAGGTTTACTATATCAAAAGTTTCACACAACCTTAGTTGAATAATTCTTCATATTGCTCAAGAAAATGAAATTTTCGCAACATTATTATCAGCTTAGAATTTGTCTGAAACGTTTAAGAAATTTCTCTGTTTATCGTTAAACTAGAAAACTGCTGTATTTCATAAAAAGGCTGAATATTCTATTTTTAAATTCTTTTGTTCATTTTTCATGAAAATAAAATTGCCCTTCTATGGTGAATTATTTAATTAAAATACTACTTAAATATGCCAGAAAACTGTACTCGTTGGAGAAGAAATGAAGACATTTTTTGATTTAAGTAGAGCACAGATTAGAAGAAAGTCAAACAAATTATCCAAGAAATCCCATGCAGCAAGAAAAAAAATTATAGATATGTGTTGGACAGTGCAGAAAATTCATATATCCCGAAAGAAACACATCTAAAGAATTTTATTGTTTTGAATATTGATGGAAGTTTGCAAAGAAAGCATGAGTGCTGAAAATCTCATGCCATTTAAATGCAAATTTCATTATATGCATTTTCGAGAATGTCATCCTTTGAACATTATTTGGTACCTCGTGCCCTATTGCTTTTTTAATTTATCATTTCTTTGTCTTTAGAAGATTAGCAACATAAACATATAAAAAAGATACATGGTTAAAGAAAAAAGATTAAGAGAAAATAATTTAAAAGCATTCTGAAATATTGAAGTGCCTTGGAGGAGATAAGAAGAACAAAACTTAAATATGCCGGGTGGTCTAAATGATCGTAAATTATTCGACTCTCTTCCAATTTTTGAGAGCCATTATCTGGGAAAATATTAAAACTAAAAGAAACATAAAAGCATGTATTTGTAGAGAATTTTACTCTCTTTATTTTATTACATTATTTGTAATTCGAAAACCGGAGAGTTTTCAAGATATTCAAGTAAAACTAAGAAAGGAAACTAGAAAATGGGTCTCGGCTTCTGCAAATCGGTAGTCATTGCGTATTGAAATCTATCGCTGTAGCAAATTTAGATCACCCTAATGATACGTCACCTATCTGAAAAAAATTTTATTCCCTCTCTCATTTAAAAAAATGCAGCTGTAACATTATTAGTTTTTTTTTATTAATTTTTGATATGGGTCCAATAATTTACTACCACCCTGCGTAATGTGATGTTCATATCTTGGAGTCACATATCTGAAAACAACAAAAATTATTTCTTTATATCTTTCTAAGCATTTTTCTTGATCTCTTGATATGTTTTAACGTGCTTAAATCAAATACAGATATTTAATAAGGTGTGAAAACAATTATTTTAAACAGCTGAATGTGTGGTCAATTCAATAACTCGTGAAACATATCAGCCAATTTTCGCACCAATTTAATTTTGGAATACATTGTATTTGCACTGGCTGCTTGCGGGAATTCGTCACAGTTCAAGACAATGTGCTAAATAACATGGCCGGCGATATCAGAAGAATAGATCCAGTTGTTTTTCAGTAAAGAAACCCTCGAAAAATAAATGTTTCTCAAAATATTCCTGCGAGTCTTATCCAGACTAAATAACAAAGCATCCTCTGAAAAAGACCATACCTTCTAAGTAGCAGAAGATCATGTGGTAGGGGAAATTCATGCCTTAAGAAGTTGTAATTTATTTGCCCTTTGAATATTGATTGAAAAATGCACAGAAGAACTACAAGAATGCTGAAATTTTCATTTTATTGGAAAAATGTCTTTACTCAGTTTCTAAAAAAGCATCGACCAAATATATTAAAATGCAAATATATAGAGATAAATGATTTCTGAAAATAAAACATTTAAGACGATGTTATTGGTTTCTGTAGAAAGCTGTGGCCGCTCCATGGGGCGCGCTTATACCATAATATGATTTCCAGGTGAGGCTGCAGTTTTATATCCACAGGACCTGCAATAACAAACAAAAATATTTGTAAATATTTGTCAGTTAATATGTCGTACTTTAAAAAGGAGGAACAAGTCAATGAATTACTTTGAAAATAAAATATCCGATGTTTGAGCTGAAAACTAAGACCAATCATTAGATTAATAATTGATTTTACAAATTCAATTTGCTACAATTGACTCGCTGTCTTTATTTTCATTTTCCTTTCAATCTAACTGCAGAAATTTTTATTAAGTGTTGGTTTTATAACTCTGCTTTACAGAATTGCGTGAAACTTCTAACATTTTGCTATATTAGTAAATTATAAATAACCTTAAATAAAAGAACTACCTTAAAAAGAGATTTAAAGAAATTTGATTCACGTTAGAGAAACAGGCTTCTCATTGCACATTCCTCGAAGTTTGATAAGCATCTGACTTGAGAGACGGTGGTTATTGGATCTAATCTCAATTCCGCTTTAAGTTCCCACCATATATAAAGCCCAGGGACTTCTCAAACCAGGTTGAAGATTAGAATTTTGAATAGTGGCTGCCATATCGTCATAAGTTCGTGTTTGGTGCTTAAAATTCCAAGTTCTGTGCCCATCTGTCGATCTTTGCAGACTCTAAACCCTTTGTGTGAGTCGCTCGGCGTGGGTTATGTAAGTTATGTGCCCAAAATCGAACGTCTTTTCAAATTTGTATCTTAATGAAGTCTCTTTTGAAATTTCTGATTCCAGAAACTAAAAAAAAATCTTTCTAATTTTATTTACTCAAATCTAATATTCTTTCTCTTCTGACATTTCAGAAAGTCATATAACGGAATAATGTAGACAATGATCTTTCGACGAAAATGTTCATTCTTTTTATTCCCATTGATGCCTTCAAAAAATGGACGCAAATTAATTTACTAGATACTTATTATAATCCAGTAGGATGGTTGAGGTATTTAAAAACGGAAATTGTTATTTTTACAAACATGTAAGTTAGCTTAGTGTTGTGAATGGGCAAAAATTTAATCCATGAGCGTTGTTGCCATCCAAATTTAATCAGCAGATAAATTAGTTTTATATTTCCAACTGTTTATTATTTATTTTAACTAATCAAGGGCTAGCTTTTCTCTGTTGCTTAGGTTCAAAGCAAAAAAGTCATGGGAAAAGAATTAGAAATGTAATGCGGGGAGAGAAAATGCTGTATTTTATGTGTTTTGTTTAGGCAGCCAAATACTACTTCTAACAAAATTAAATGCAAATTATCAAAAGGTTCTGAAAGCTTAAATGCGAGGTTACATTATATTCATTAAAACTATTCTTGAAGAGAGAGTAGTGCTTACTTTGTTCCACGATCTTCGCAGCGTCGTCAGATTTGAGAGATTTCTGATAGACGAACCAGTATGTTCCCATCTCGGGATCGTCTTGCATTCCATTCAGTGACGTGACATACGGTTTGCCATCCACGACGTTGTACTCCACCCTGAAAAAATATGCAGAGGGATATTCCCGACATTTATCAGAGACACTATCAGAATCATCTAATCAAGGAAAATAAAAATTCTTGAGACACTGGTAAGGTAAGGGAGTCAAGTGGACCTGACATGACTGGTGAGATCACTTCAATGAAAGATTCAGATGGTTTATACATAATATTGTAATGAACCGTTTATACGTTTCGAATTTATACGTCGTTCATCACAGTCCCCGATTCATTCGCATTCATTGTAATGATAAAGTACTTCATTTATAGGACGCAAAGCTTCGGTTATATGGCGTTTCCCCCGTTCTAAAATAAGAAAATTTCCTCCCTTTTAGTACGTGAACTGTAATAAAAATATCATGACTTCGAAATTATTAACACTTAATGAATTAAAAGAAGTCAGAATTTAAGGAATGATGGAAACGAAGAAATAAGTTCAAAGTAGTTAAATGGAATCCATTCCGTCTTTATTTCTTTGGTCAAAAGAATATTGAAAAATTATTCAATGAATTTAATTCGATTCATAATCATGTACATAATTCTCGAAGAAAATCATTACGTCAGACGATTTTCAGAAGATTTATTTAATTAAATACCTACCTGCAAAATTATACGTAGAAACTCGTAATCGTATAAAATATGTATAATTAGTACTCAAGATATACAATAAAGGTTCGATTTTTCTCACTTTTATGATAATATTTAATTTTAAAATTTCTTAATTAATCTCCATAATATGTAGTATTATACTAGAAGTTTCGTAAAAACATTAAAATTAATGCTTTTAAATGAATTTGCATTAGCAGCATTAAATTTGTAATAATCAAAGGTGTTTTTCAAAATTTCGATTATCCGTTTTGTCGTTTATACTTCGTTTTGCGTCAGTTCCTTGAAAGAAGTATAAATGTACTTTATTTTATATAGAAAAAGAAAACAAAGTTTAATAAACAAGCGCTACTCATGCACCGTCTTACAAGTAGTAAATTTCCTTCTATTGATTTCCTATCTGTCAGTTTTCCTAAATGTAGAGAGGTATGAAAACTCAACATCGATGTGCCACATGACCAATCATTAAATAAGCACAGTATGGAACTTTATTATTTGACATTAAATAAATCTAAAATAGCATTAGCATTCCCAATTGTAAATTGAAATCAAAATAGAAACTGTGAGGAAAACAGAAATTTAACATCTGCTGCGCTGAACGCAAAGACAGAGCGCACAAGTGTGAAATAGAGTATGATGACCTCCTAACCTCTGTCTATTGTCTATCTTTGCCACAGTCTCTATGGCATCATAAATAGTGCTGTTTACACGCATTCTCAGTCGCCATGTTCTGGCCAGATTAATTGTATCACCCATCCAGATAGAGTATTGGACAGTTATCGACTCTCCATCGACATCCAACATTTTTTTCAAAGCTTCCTCGTCTGAAAGAAAAATAAATTAATGTCATGGAAGGTTTGAAATTACAACAAATACATAAAAATATTTAAATGTATAAATTAAAAAAATATATTTAAATACATAAATTAACAAATTTATACTATTTGAATAATATAATTAATTTCCCTCTTCATCTTAGCCCGTCCAGTATAAGCTGTTTACGAATTCTTGAGAAAAGATCGTTTATGTAAGAAAAAACAATATGAGTATTGTTTTAATAAAATATAAGGTCACAATTCATTCATACGGTTACAAAATGCTTATAGAGCCCAGGTTGACTGCAGAAGTTTCATTCACATTATTGTACGGAAATGAAACGTGGAATTTCTAAGTTCATCTACCCATTCAACCGAATGAGGGGAAACGTCAACAAAGTCTTTTACCCTAACACTGTTGCATGTTAGTTACTAATCCTGAAGAGTACGGAACAGTACATATACGTGAATTTTGTGGGTACTAATGGACCAGTGAAGCATGTAGGTCATGACGTCCTGTTGATTACGCAAAGCCTGAGCAAAGGCCGAGGAATCTGTGTGGTATTGATTTCTTTTGACTACAAACAAAAAACATAAAAATCACCTGTTGAAGTCTTTTTCTTGAAAGACCACCTTTTTTCGACACGGTTCATGAAGCTAATTTAGCATTGCAGAAAACATTTTAATACCATCTTTCATATTATTTTCCCCGACCCAATGCACATCGTGCTCCAGCCGGTAACTGCATGAAGTGCTCTCATGTAATCTGTAATTTCGTGTTGCAGAAATTTGCAAATGCATCACATGGAGTTCTTTTGCCATTTGCTTCCAACCGCTTTCGCTAGTCTCATAGATGAATCCTTCCAGAAGGCAGGGCGACGAATTTCAAGCAGATTGACGGGAAGGAGATGAAACTCCTCTAATTTTTAAAAAGAATGATAAAAATTGCCAAAGTAAAATTTCAAACAAAAATAACTGTCAATTTAAGAAAGATGCCATTTCAGATAGATGTCATTTTTCAGCATTCACCATTATGGAAACAGTGTTGAATTACCCCTCCCATCACACCTGCAGCTCTAACAGCAGGTTTAAAATTGCGAAACTGACTCACCTGCAATAGGCTCTTTTCTGCAGTGACTTGAACTGACATTCAGCAGACTCTTTCGGTTGAGGACGGGAAGGACGTAGTAGGCGTCCAGGAGAGACTTCCTTCCGTTCAGGCCATCCATTAAAACCTTGATGGCCGAGTGCAGATCGAAATCCTCCTTGTAGGAATCGTGGATGAAGAGGGCCTACGATAAAATACAGGAAAACATCACGTGGGGAAAAATAACAATGAATGCATGAAAAGTAAGAGCATCTTTCTTTTAGTAAGAAGTACTTTATTTAACCTATTGCGGTAGATGGCGCCACTGTGACGACATCGACCACAAAGGATTAATTCAGAAAAACAATTACACCGATTCTTTTACACAAATAATTTTTATGCAGAAATCATGCACAATTGATCAAAATCGTAAGGTGTTAAATGTCTTTGTTAAACATTTGTTCAGTAATTCGCTTAAGAATATATCTACATGATAAAGAATATAATTTTTGCATCAAACAAAAGGATCCATGGTATAATAGATGAAAGTCGAATGACTTTCAAATTAAGTATTTTATTCATTGTTTTTCAATCTTGCATCCGCCTGAAATTTGTAGATTGTTTTGTCGAAACTACGAGAGCTTCTCTGGACAAGAATTCTGCATTAGATTGAAATAAAATGACCGAAGATACGTACCTCTATTATTACTGCTGTAACACTGCAACTAAAAATATTGCAGTTTTTCGGGGGGGGGGGGGAATCGAAAGAAAACAAAAGCATGTCATCACACTTTTAAACACTCCCAGATATAATCAAGTATAGAACAGGTTCACACCGTACGAATATTTCACCGATAGCTCCTAGATGCAGCAAGAAAAAAATGTAGACAGCAAAGACCGTTAATAATTCGGTGATGTATTATGATCAAGTATACCGCGTGTAACTGTTAGTTGTTCTCTCCATGTATGACAGACGGATAAATACTTTTGCGCCGTGTTCTCGTGTACAGTCTTTCACTTACAAAAGAAGACGCAAATGATGACGTAGTTCCTCAAATTAAAATTGTTTCAATTGCAGTAAATTATTTACAGTAAGCAACCACAAATTCAAATACGTGAATATTGTTGAAGTGTCATTGTAAATATTCTAGAAGATTTCGACCTGAGCTAAGCTCCGATTATTTGAGAAATTCTGACGAAAGCTAAGCTTCGTCGAATCTCGAGACCTCGGTTTTCCGAAACAAGCATTTGGCCCTCAAATTTAAGCGCGAAGTCTCCGAAAATGTCGACAAGCCGTCAAATTGCCACAACAATACATATGCTACTTTTGATGATATAATTATTTTCACTACGCATATTTTTGAAATTAGAGCATTTATGTATCAAAGGTCATTTAGGCCTTGAGAGATTAGTTGAATCGAAATCCATGCAAATTTCTCTTAAGTAAGTAATTCGATAAATACTGATACGGAATTTTATCAAGTTGTCTTGGCTAAAGATATCCGAAATCAATGTATTATAATGTTTGAACTAGACATGATTATTCATTAAATTCTGTCGCATTACAGATGGCAATTCCTCATGCTTATGTGCAAATTTCTAAAATTCAATGTGAGAACAATCGGTAGGCTTCCAAACGTCCAAAATGCAATATTTACCTTGCCGTTTGAGAGTATTTGATGAGCTGTTAGATATTGGTTCAGTGAAAGACTAAATGCGCAACCATCTGTATTTTATTTCTTGAAACTCCATGCAGAAGAGCAACAAGTTCGTTATCTGTATTATTTGAATGAGCTTATGCAGTAAGTTTCTTATACCTCAAATCCTACTAAACGGCATAAAATGGATTATTATTTGAATGTTAACAAACTAAAACTGATGATCAGACTAAAATTCACTAACCCGCAAAGAAACTTTAAAAGTTAACGTCTTGTTGCAACTAAAATTCCTAACTGATCATGTGTGATTGTCTCAGTAAAATCCATTAATTTTGATATAGATACATCTTTATTTTTTAGATGATTTTTTTATTTGTAATAAATGTGATTTTTGAAAAATTTATGTTAATTTCTTCGAATTATACACGTTAAACAATGTTCATTTATTTCACTCTATAAAATCAACTGTACATTACTCTTAGTTCCAATATTATGCGCTGACTATATGCGCTCGTATACTGTCTTTTCTGTATTATAAATAGAGTGTCAAACAGAAATCTGACTAGCATTTGGTGGTCAATCATAAAGATTTAAAAAAAATTTTAATAAGATACCGGCAAATTCTATTAAATTGTACAGTTTAGAGACAAGAGATTCAGTAGAAAAATTTGATGGCTAAATGTCTTGACTCAGTTTGGTAGCTAGAGATGCATGGAAAGGAAATTTGGATTGTTTGTCAATTTTCATGAATTTGCATATTTATTTACAAA
Organism: Araneus ventricosus; assembly: GCA_013235015.1. Lineage (NCBI taxonomy): Eukaryota > Metazoa > Arthropoda > Arachnida > Araneae > Araneidae > Araneus > Araneus ventricosus. The sequence continues at coordinate 114,743 of BGPR01002815.1, read as the reverse complement.
TTATTTATTTGCCTATGTTGGATTGTTAATAGCTCAAATCATAAACTGCTTTGCCTCTAACTTTAAATATTTTTTATTCTTTTCGAGACCTAGTTTTTCTGGGAACGCTGTCCTTCTTACTCAATGCAATGCAGTGCTAAACAAAAAAGTATATTATATGTTCAACAACTTTTGATTCATTCCACCCTGGCTGTTAGTTTTATTGAAGCAGAAGAGATTTGAAATGTGAAAGTTAACCTGTGTGACGAGTGCGGTTGTCCTGAAGTTGTCAACCGTTCCGTTCCTGAACTGGCGCCTCTTCAGCTCCTGCAGCATGTTCTCGAGTGTATGCTCGTCCACGGACACTCCGCTGCGAGAAGAGATGCAGGACAGGGCCATGATGGACAGGGCCTGAGAATCTGCAAAAAGAGAATCGTTGTCGTGGAATACTCGGCTGAATTCTATGTTGTGTTATATTCTCCACCCTTCAATATTTAATTTATTTATTCGGAAAAAAAATTCAAACCAAATGAATCTCAGATGTTTTGAAACAAATGAAAAAATAATTTGTCCTTTTAATCTTCCAGTTGTGTTTTCTTCTCGCACTTCGCGAAGTAAAATTCCATCATTTACAAATTTACGAAATGTTCCAATATGTGTTTGGGTTGAAGCTGAAACTAATCTGTAATCGATATCAGTTTCTTTTTTCTGTTACTTTTCCCACCGTTGTATCAGTTAATTGCCAGAATTTCTTCACTGAGAGGCAAAGACGCCTGATGGTGCATTCCATGCGATTGTTCCTAGGATGTCTTGGAAGATAAAATTTCAAAAATTTAATAGCTTCTAGAACATCAATGAAATTTGTTTGTTTCATGTTTTTTAGTTCACTATTTTATAGAATTTCAGATCTGCTGTATTAATATTAACTGATGACGCGAAAAAAGAATTTCATAATACAGCATATGTGTGTAGGTACGCATAACAGATCTTTTGGGGATGAAGTCTAGGGTAAACAAATCCAGCAACACAGTTCAAGACATATTTTTATGCTGATAACCTATTTGTGCTTGAAGATGAACTGTATTCTCTTTTAAAATCAAAATATCAAATAAAACGTATTAAAAATTTATACACGCCGTAAAGGGGAGATAAAACATTATTAAAAAAATGTTTTCCACCTTCTGTGAGATGTGTTTCGTATGATGGTGCTCGAATTTGTAAGATATTTTAAGAAATGTTTTTGAAAAGACAAGTTTTGTCCTTTTTATTTATATAAGCAGAGATATATACATATTTACACCTATTCAGTTGTTTATTGGTAAAATTTTATTTATTTTCTGTAAAATCAAAACGTGAAAAAAAGCTTATTCGCTAAAAAATTTCCTATTTTGATACAGTCGCTATAATTTTATAGATAAAAATATAAATACAGGTATAGATGATTCAATTTTATGAAATTTCTTTTTATACTCTATGTATTAGTGCCAGAACTAAGATTATTTTTGAATCTGAAAACGCTAAAACAGGTTACAAACGTGGAATTAAATAATTTAGTCGTTAGAATGAAATAAAAGTTATCCCTAGTTTCTACAACACTTTTGAATTTGTTTGCAAATTGCAAAGGTTCCTCAAGAAAAAATACTTAGCTTATTCATCTTTAATTCTTTTTTAAGTCTGAGATGAGCTGTTGAAGTTTTAGTTCTTAAGGCGACACATTACCCAAAAAATGGCCAAAATAATAACTTTTATTTTATTGGCTTGTTTGGTTTACCTTATATTTCTACTTATTTTATCAAAATTTCAAGTTGTATTTTTAATATTATAGAAATTATTTAGGCTTTTATTTACAATGGCCAATGATAAACATTCGCAAATGACAACTTTACATGGCTTTTCTCCATGTCCAACTTTTCTTCACTTTGGAATTTTCAAAATGCTAATAATTATTGATTTTGTAGTAGATCGTCATAAAATAAATCGCAAGATAGTTTCGATGATTAACATCGCGAGTGATTGATTTAGTTGATCATTCTTTATTTCTCATCATGCATAAGCGTATAGTAGAATTGAAATTATATTACAGAAAAGGAAACAAATGTTATATATCTTCGTTTTATTTTGGTATTCTCTTCAGGTTCTTATCTTCTGGCAAACAACAAATGCGTTAGCTTTTATATTGCCCTTGATTACGCAAAGTTCTTCTACAAGATTATTTCATCTTAAATCGAATTCAGATCACGCTGCCGCCAACAAAGCGTGGTTGAACAGGGCTAATTCAGCACTGAAAAACACACTTAAAAGCCACTTGCCTGTCCAGAAAGGCCTATGCTGCGAGTCGTAGGCTGTGGTCACCCTCTCCAAGTCCCCGGTCGTCATGTCATCCCCCGCATTGCACAGGGCGAGGATCAGGAAGGGGTTGGTGTAGTTTCCGGACGCCTCCACTCTATTGCGCAACTGCCTTACAAGGTCGTCGCCGTAGAAATCCCTCGGGTCCATGCAGGTCACCAGCAGGCCATGTATGTATAGAGCAAGTTCTTGTAAACTTAGCAATTTGCTTCTGGAAATGAAATACTGCTAATTTTGAAGTACGAACTTCTTTACTTAAACAGGAAAGAACATTAGCAAAGCATTTTTAATATTATTTTTAAAGTATCAGGAATCTTTCTCTTAATTAATAATTAATAATTGTCCTTAATTGTCTTGAAAATTATGAACACTTTTTTGAAATATTTATATTTTCTGAACATTGCGCGCTTATAATAAATTAAGTGCAGGGTTGTCCAAATTACACTTTACCACCTCAGAGGGCCGTGAAGGCCATTCTGTTAGTTCAAATGACGCGAAAAATTGAACAATAAATACTTGATATGATGTACTCACCATTAATGAAAAATATCGCAAAATTTCGCCAGTAGATGGCGTTTAAAATTTGCAAGAAAGGCAAGTGAATATGTTTAATTCTAACGGGTAAATTTCAAATATCTCGAAACAGAAGAAGCTGGAAAGTTTTACAAAAATATCCGTTGCCAGTTATCTGTGGCACAAAGCCTATTTGACAAGAAAAATTCCTGCTGGTGGAGCTGTTTCACAACAATGGAAGGAATGCTACTGCGGTTTTATGAGAATTTCAATGTCAGAAGCATTTAGCCAAAAGCCAGTGTCTCTACCTACTTTGCGCAACATGATTGAAAAGTTCGGAAGAACCGAACAGTTTGACATTCTTTCAGGTATCGGGGAAAGAATTGTCTCTTCTCGCATGGAATGTAGATTTATAGCGGTTGAGGAAGTTGGCAGCCAATTGACATGAGGTGGTGAAATAGCACCATCGATTCCGAATAATAAATGAGTCAATTACTAAATGGGAATGCTGAAATCCGTAAAAGACTTGAATTTCAGTTCTTTCCACGAATGGAAAACGATTGTCGCTTGCCATGGAGCATTCTGTAGACTTATGCAACCCACTTTCACTTAAACGGACAATTGAATCCCCACATTGCCGCATTTCTGCAAAGGATAGACCATGTGCAATCTACAAAAAAAACCTTGCATCCGGAAAAAACGACACTTTTTACGGTTTTACGGTAGTTTTTACTATTGGCCCTTAATTCTTTTAAGAGGTGACTTTCTAAAGAGATTCAAAAATGTTTCGTTACTGGACAATGATATTGCGACAAGTTGACAAATTACGTGATCCCAGAACGTCAAAAACTTCGATGCATTTAGAACGCAATATCCATGCAATATGGTGCATCTCCCCATATAACTCGAGCTGCTCGACATTTGTTACAAAAAACTTTCAGAAATGAACCGGTGATCAGCTGTCATTTCCTAATAGTCTTGTCTCTTGGCTCACATGATTCTACTCCATTCGAATTTTGTTTATGGGCCTTCTTAAAATACCCGATTCACTGCGGAAACCCTGTGTCTCTACCACAACCGAAGGACAACATTCGTTGGCATGTTTGTGTAATTAATACAGCCTTTTGCGTTCAGCAGCGAAAAAAAACCAATTCTGAGATTGAAGAGAATTTATAAAGCGAATGATGATATTTCGATCATTTATAGAATTTTTTTATGAGTTACAGCACGGTCTATCCGCACATTTTACAATTTTTTTCGTTTAATTAGAGTCGAGAGCAGCATCTTTAATACTTCTTATACAAATTTTATTTGGTACTCCTTGAAGTTTTCCACAACCCTTTTAGTTGGATAAATTTAAGGTATCTGACTACGTCTAAAAGACGGTTTTGGGTCGAAATTCACAAAATTTTTTTATGGTTTTACTTTAAAGCCCATTTATTTAGCTTTCTAAATCTGGGTTTATTTTATTTTTACGATGAATAGAAACGGAGATACAGAATTTTTTATAAAGCACGGTAGCTAAAAACGAAACCAGAAGTTGGCTGTTTTCCCTCGTTATACCCAAAACACCGCACTCTGAAGTATAAATTCATTTGATTTTTATTTATTTCGATTAATTATACACTCTATCTGCAAGTCATGTCAATTTGAATAAGATTTTGAGTTTCGACATGCTACTATGAACATTTTTGCCAAAATGCACATTTGTGGAGTTACAAAATTCACGTTTTGGGACATCGATAACTTAATTGTTGTTTAATGATTGATTTTATGGACTTAAAAGAGTATTTCATGAACTGGGAACAGTTCCTGGCCAACATATACATTGAAATAATATCTTAACCTCATTAACCATAGAATCGTCACTTCTAATAGACAGTCTTTCGCAGGAACAAAAAACGCTAGAAAAAAATTACGGGCTCTCAGAATGAAAAAATGTGATAAGATTCTGAATAAAGAAAGTATATCCTACAAATGTGACAAATTTCAAAAGAAGTTAAATAAATATATTTTTAATGAAAAGCAAATTAAAACTTTAAACGCGTTTTTTGGAAAACTTATATTTTGTCAAAAGTCGCTTACGCAAAACACGATATCTCAAAACATTATCTATATATTTCCTTGAAATTTTGTATATATGTTGTCTTAAGTGTAGTAAAGGCAATGAACTAGACTTATAGTTTTGAGATCAAAAGTTTTTGATTTAGAGCTGCCTAATGTTGATTATACCTATGCATTTTATGAAATTTTGAATAAGAGAATACTCGACTGGCCATAACTTTCCTGTAAATGCAAGTATTTCTTAGATCCTAGTTCATTGCCTTCACCATAACTGTAAATGTGCTGTGTAGAAAAATAATTTGAATATATCGATTAGAATTTCTGTTAGCGTGTTTTGCTTTTTGCTCTAATTTTACCCCTTTTTTACCTAAATTATCCCATTTTACTAAATCTCAAGTGACATAAAATTTCCTGACTGGTATTAATGGTTGTTTTGAATCATATTGAGTCAGAAAATGAACTGAAATTGCACATTAAAGTGCTTTTTCAAAAATTCGTTCCCGCACGTAGTCAGATACCTTAACTTGGAACACCTTGTATTTCATTAAATAAAAATATTATTTAATGTTTGAAAGAGAATTGACCTTAATTCAAATAAAAAATGAATATAGTGAGTATAAAAAATTCCAGTTAAGCTATGCTATAAAATGGAATTAGCATATTCTAAGGTGATGCCAGGGGTCTTAGTTTTATCAAAGCATAATAAGGTATTCTTTGTTCTTGACAACAGCAATTCGACATCTGCGGACTTATTATGCAGAGAAGCACTTGAAACTCATTTTTTATTATACTTTTCCATCAGCCAATTACAACCTCTATTAATTGTTTTTTTTTCCATCAGCGTCCCCAGCATATTTCAAATATTTCCCGTAGGATTGAAATCGGATGTTTTTCCCTTTTTCCTTAAACCAATTTTTACATGTTTGAAAGTAAGGAAAAGAGATGAGTCTTGTTGAAATACAAGTGGTACTTTATCCTTCCGTCGGACACATCTAATCTGTAAGATAACGCACCATATTGTTTCATGCCTAATTGCAGGTTTCACCGAGAAAGGTGTAAGACCACTAGTAGCTTAATTGCTCCCTACCACTCACAGTAGGGTATCGTGGATTTTTCTGCAGTGCTCTTTTCCTGTATGTGAGGGGCGTGTTAATCTGGTAAATGAGTTACGATTCTATTTTATTCTTGATTTCCCACATTTCTTTCAATATTTCTTTTTATATACCTGCAAAAGTTCTTATACCTGTGTCCTTGCTCCTAATTTAATGATATTGATCGTTATTTCCAATATATTGTTTCAAAAATGCCGAATTATTTCTGTCTCTCACCGACAACAGTTGTCATTGCTAAGGAACCTTATGGGAAAAGAAACGTCAATTCCCTCCCGAATTCCTGGATAATTTGTTGAAATTGCAAAGAAATACAAAAAAGTTATTGAGAAACGCAAATATAGTTGCATATGACTGAATAGTTCAGTTTTATAAGCTTTTCTTTAAGCCTAAGCAAACACTGAACTTTAAATCTCACCGATGAGTTGCGCACACCGAAGGTTATTGGTAGAAAAGTCCCTAACTGATGATAATGATTTTGATTCAAAGATAATGCCCATGAACTTTCTCATATTCAGCAAATCATGATTTACATGAAGGCCAACAGCTGACCATAGCTGGCATTTGTGCCCGTAAGATATTACTAGCAGAGTTCTTTTTCTGGGTGCAATCACGATCCAGATCTTCTCTAATAAGATGGCACACATATTTTCGTACTTCATTTTCAAATACAGATAACTTATGATATCAGACTAATAACTTGTTCCCACTGATCGATCACCAGCCAACATTTTCTTCTGGAAATCTCTTTACATAGTCTTCCTGTCATTTAAAAAATATTACAACTTCATGGATTGGATCACTAGAACCTGATTTAGAAATTCACATTGTTAACATTTATTTTCTACTAGAAAATCACCCGTCATAATATGACAGGTGCAAATTGCCTCTTCATTCGAGAGATTTCAGGTCAAATTTGAAGTGTTGAAACAGACATATATGCGAGAGAAATGTTTAGCATTGATTGAAAACAAATAAAATAAACATATGCTTTATGACAGGAAATATTTTTTTCTTATTTACATATTTCTTTATTCAAAAAAACCTCTTGGTAAACAACCTCCCGTGTGAATTATTTTTCATTGTTTAACAATTTTCCTTGTACTTCAGATGTCTTTGTGTAAACTTAAACGTTGCCAAAAAATATTATCAAATTATATCATCACGATTGCAATAAATAATCAGATGCATCGCGGCGTTCAAACTACATCACGCGCATGATGAGATTTACTACTTTCTATTAAAAACAGGAAATTAATTTGAAATATATGATTGATATAATTTAAAATTTCTCGGGAACTATTGATCATGGCGAGGTAAATTTTATATCAATCGATAGCAAATTTTATTTCACTATTTTAGAGCTATTGAATTTGAAATTAGAACGACAATTACTTGTTTAAATTTAAAATTACTGAAATGTCGGTGATCTAACAATGAAATAATACTGTTTAACGTCTCGCAGTGCTTTGGCGCCAATTTTATTGTTCGTGACGTCAGAGCGTTATCGGATCAGTGAGAGACAGATCCGGGCTATTATATTAGTAATTAGCCGCCTTCGGCTTGCTTGTTCACCAGGAATATAAATTCAAATTAATCTCTTTTGTATAATATGATATTCATGGTTTCCTTAAAAAAGTAATTTTAAATTCCAAATCGTGATTTTGACAAGACATTTAACTCGTGTTCTTTCCGTAGCCTTCCACCTATTCTGCTCGTTGTCTGCATAAACGTTCTCAATGGAGTCCGGTAATTGTCTGTGTCATATATCGTACAATGGCATCATCTTCACTCTCTTATTCCTCTTGAAAATATGCATTTGATTTTAACTTTAAAATGACGCTGCACATTTTACTTCCAGCAGCATGTTAGCTGAATGAAAACATGCTGATTAAAACGTATCATTAAACATAAAAATAATATTACCTTAACTTTCAACAATGGAAGAGAAGTATGCAAGAAGTATTTGTTTAAACAACGAAAACGGTTTGAATTGCATTGCAACAATGAAAATTATTGTTGTAAATTATGCCAAAAAATATTTTTAAAAATTTATTAAAATTAGAGAAAAAATCGTATAACAACTAATTCGTATCATTGAAAAAGTAAATTTTTTTTCACTTTCTGGTGGTATAAAAATATATTTTGTGCCTTAATATTTTCGAAATTTATTAAGGACAAACGCCAAAATTTCGCTTAAGTTTTAATTAATTTAAATTTCAAGAAACAGATCCGAGGTGCACATTCCCACCTTCCAAAGTATGTTTGTACCAAATTTTGTAACTCTAGCTACGTGCCCTGCAGAGCACCAACCCACGCACATTCTCCTTTATTATTAGTAGAGAATATTTCAATATTCCAAAATCGGAAAAATTTAATGAAATGCAATCGATTTGGGAGCTAAGTTAAGCTAAATGTAATTGCTTTTAGATAATATTTCAAATCTGTTTGGTTGAAAATTTCACAAAATCAATTAGTGATATACAATTAAATATAACAGAGATTAATTTAAAGTCTGTTTGAACATTTCAAGGGAAAGGAAAAAACTCTTCCTCACTTTGCTAGTCGGCGGAGAAGTTGTATTCTCAACTCGTAGCGGATTTCCTCTCCCGTACTATTCCCAGGGTGGAAAATGGAGTCGTCCACCAGGTGCAAAGCGACGACGATCCGGTGGACCTGAGACCCCCATCTCTCTGTCCTGGGACCCAATTTCCTTCTTTGCAAAAACCATGACTTCAGTTTCGTTTTCGCAGCAGTGGTGTCTGGCATTTTCACGGTATCATTTCCTTTTAAAAAATCGAGAAACTTTTTTCAATAATGTAAAATTTATGGGAAGAATTATGATGTTAGTGGACCTGCCATAAATTCTACAAAAAGCAAAAAGCGTTAAAAGCAGCAGTCGTTCATATTTCTCAAAATTACCATTATCTCGATATTTTAAAATGTTCCTTTACAGCTAATTGAATCTAAGATGTTAAGGCGGTCTTTTCTTTGTAACATCAGCATTAAAAGCCAAACCTAGTTGTGTGAGTGTTGATTTGAGAGTCCCGAAAAGGTGAAAGCAGGACCCCTGGGTGCCAAAGGCTCTTCGCGAAAGTCTTAAACATTTATTAATTTTAAAAATCGGTAACTATAGCTGTGACTTAGAATTTATTTCAAATTCTTACTATTCTCTACTTTCCCTTCATTTAAGAGCATAATTTTAAAGGCTCAGCTATTTTTAACATTTTCTAAAGAATATTTAACAAAATATACCATGATAAAGTTTCATATGAATTGTGGCAAGCACATAGCTTCTAAAGATTTTATCAAAAAGGGAATTATGCAATAAAATGTTTCAAAACTCTTAGAAGTCAATGAAATTTGGTTTCAAAATGGCTCTTTTAAATCATTTAAATTGATTAAATTCACTAAACACACAAAAGATAAGCATTTAGGTTAAACGTTAATAAATGACGAAGGCTTTTTGTTTTTTTGAAGGGAGTGGACATGGGCACACATGCTAACTTTTTATCTGCACAGACTGAATTATTACAGGTGATCTTAGCGCAAATGTGCATTTGTATAGGTTATATCTGATTTAAAAGTTGAAACCAGCTGAGAATAATGAATCTATTAGAAAATGATGATTCTGTTTGAAAAATAATGGATCTGCATGTTTCATTATGAAATGTCTGTTCCTGATATGCATGGCAGATATTTTGATAAAATGCAATTCGTTTTTATTTAGAGAGATAAAAATAGAAAATAATTTTTCGAAAATTAAGTGTTCAGAGTCTACCATTTTCACCAATTTATATTTTAACAGTAGCATTTTCCTTTTCAATAAAAAAAATTACGTTCCTGTTGTTTTCATACACCAAAAATAATTTTTTCATAAAATATAATTATTTGGTCCTTTTCATAGCTTAGATTCAGCTTAGAAGATTATTCGATTTAGATTTAGAACATTGTAATGAAACTGAATTTTAGAATTACATGTAAAACTTCCTAATTTTCATCTAGTTACAAAACGTTTTCATGCATATGCAACTTCACAAAATATTACTTCTTCAAGTAAGTATTATCGAAAACTTCTATGCTTAGTGGTTTTCGTGACAAAATTGAATGACCTACAACATTTATAATCTTCCAAAAACTGATTAAAATTTTAATTCATTTAGAAAAGCAGACATTAAATGGTGCTTGTCTTTAAAACTCTAACACATATAGGCAAAACACTCGATCAAAAAGACAGGTCAAGTCACAGCATTCTAAGCAGTATCAAGGATCAAATATGAAGTTTAAACACAATGATAAATTTTTAAGTTCTGACCATCCGAAACTCGTCTTTGCACTTGTATCATAAAAGGTGATTCAATTATCATTGAAGGAATTAGAAATCGCCTTAACGCTTCCGGAAAATGGTGACATAAATTGAGATGTTCAGCTCCGCCTGCTTAAAATTTCAATCTAGATTATCAGTTAATGTACTTATTAAGAAGTTCGCAGATTCAGCAAAATTAATTTAAAATTGATGGAAGACTGATGATATCTTTTATTAACCCTTTCGCGTTCGTTGCTTTCACAGTGAAACCACAAATTGAGCATTTTTTACTGCGCATGGGCAAAATATAGAGTAATTTTTCTTTCATAACTTAAGAGCCAGATATATAGGGAAACTTATATAAAAATTCCAGTTTAATATCGTTAGTATTTACAAATATATCGGCATTTCAAGAGCTAAATTGCGTTTGATCTCTAAGAGAAACAAAATGATTAAGGTTCTTACATAAACTAATATTTTTTTTAAATTGAATCTTCGAAAGAAATATTGAATATCCTGAATACTCACGTATACTTATAAATTAAATACATAATTTAAATAGCATTTCGATGATAACTTATTGGGGTGGGGAAATAGCCCGTTACTGTTCATTTGTTTCACGATGAAACCACTTATTTCTTGAAAATAAAAAATGCTGATTTTTTTCTTTTACATATTTATAATCAACTACATGTCTAAAACACATTTTGAAAATAAAATTAATCATTTTCAACACGAAACATGTAATGAACCCGAAAGGGTAAAAGCATTAAACTGTAAATTTTAAATAATTCTGCATTTTGGATCTTTATAAACATTATGATTAAAACTTAATACTTTTGGAAATAATAAGTAAAAAAGCGGGCCTTACCACATTCTACTTCTTCAGATGTGCCACTGCAGTGTTGCCATCCGTCACATATCCAGTACGAAGGGATGCATCTGCGCATGTCGGGACAGCGATCCCAGCCAGGAGGGCACGGAGTTGCAGGATCTACATCTGCGGAAACAAAAAATAATTTGGGTATGACATAAAGTTTATTTTTATTTATCAATTGTATAAAAACCACCTGCTTTAAGGTAAGGTGAAGGTAAATATGTATCGATTTTAAAACATCAGAAATTTATACTGAATTTAGAAGATCTAGTTATTATTTTCCTCTTTTTTCAACTTTATAATATGTCAAATAGTTCAGTATACTTTACCCCTTAGACTGGTATACAAGTCGTTTAGAAACTACTCACTTGTTTTTAAGTGTAAAAATTATTTTATAATTATGTAGTCACAGCCGTCCTGTTTACATTTCGTAATCGGGCATTTCACCTTCAAATTTAAAGATAATTCTATTACCGAGAAACATTTCTAATATCTTAGCTCTTCTCTTGTTATTTAACAATGCTTAAGCACTGGTTTCATGGTTAAGAAAATAAAAATTTCGATTCGTTTAATATAGTTATAAGTGAAAGGGAAATTTACATCTGCGTCAAGTATCGACTAAGAACGTCTCAGATACTGTCAAGAGACATGTAATGAGGCAGCTATTTAACCCTCCGTTGTGCGCAATATTCGTACCGGCGAGTTCGGACGCAATGAGTCTGTCAGAGGCAGGCAATCAGTCTCGTAATTTCAATATAGTTAATACCCGTTAATTTGAACTTCGACATTCTTAAATTAATCAACGAACTTCATGGAAAGACTCAAAGGAAAAAAGTGGCCTATCGTTGCAAAAAGAGTCATCACGAAGCGAAGAAAAGATTCACTTTCGAAATGTAGGTCACCAAAGTCTTCTCATCACTTAATCCCCTGACTTCTAAAAGTTCTCAAAATCTGAATGCAGTTGTATACGGAGGTTTGCTTACTAATTGATCTGTGGAATGGATTCGTCCGCCACGTTCCCCTTTCTCCTCACTACGGGTGGCAGGAAATATGAATGGTAGACTTTCATCACTTATCTCTTCCCTAAGGATCCCTTTAATGACCGACTGCCTTCTCCCCCCTTTCGGAACAGTAACCGGCCGAAATCCGCCACACCAATATAGAAGTTGCATGGCCAGTTACGACCGGTTTAGGAGTCAGAGTGTTAAACTAAATATGCTGGTGTATTTTTTAATTCCTTTCACCTACAAAAGTTTTAGGGCAATCAGTTTTTACAACAATAAATTTTGCATGATAAAGTCATGAAATTATTAAAATAAACATCCGTGATAAAAAAAAAATGGTTCTTATGAATAAGCAAATACTTGTGACGAATTCGGGAGCAATATGCCTGTTCGCCTTATATGCCGATATATGCTCTAATAGCGGCAAGCTAGTAACTCAATTGATTAGGGGGATTCCAAAAATTAGGTTAAGAAAGGAGACTACTAGATGGGACAGACTTATACCTTTCCTGGAAGTGGAGGGGAGCGACTGATACATCCAAACTCTAATGTCAGGTCGGTTGAACACGACGGAGGGTAAATCTGATATATTTCTTGGTCTAAAACTAGGAACCATATTAGCAGTTGCTACTGTTTCGAAGATTTTATTTATGAGTTCAGTAGAGTCACAATTTGGTATTTTTTCCCTTGTGCTTACTCGTTGCCACTTTATAATTACTTTCTCTCAGTCAGTCTTTATATCTCTAAACACATCGACTTTAAATAGTTGTTGCTTACTAGATGAATGAGGAGGGATTTTAAGTGCTTGTGACTGATTATCGATTGATTTATTCATTTGATTAGGTGAATTAAGATTTACCTGCCCTTCAAAAATAATATTTTGCTTCATACTGGAAATATGTTTGTTTGAAACTTTTTACAAATCTTTCGGCGGAAAAATCTGATATTTCCCACTGTTTTTTGGAGAACAGTATTGAGTTTTTTCACATGATGCATCAGCGCCAACCTCTCAAAATCAGCTTTCAACAACTGGTGGAAGCTGGACACCCCTTTATAAATTTTTACAATGAACAAAAACATCAAAAATAGAAGGAAATTAAATAAATTTATCTTGTTATTTTTATTTAAATATAAAATTCCACTCACAAGAATAGCTTGATTTGTATAGTATCTTAAGATACTAGCTTCGAAATTGCTTTGTTTTGAGACTGTTGCTTTGGAGAGAAGACATACCTAGTGTTTGCAATACAGGGTATAACGGATTGTTTCAATCTGCAGTTTTATATTTGAAATTTTGAACTGATTTCGGCTTTATCATTATTTTTTGAAGTATTCTTTTTCGAGGCGCAGATTTCGTGCGTAATGTGTACGATTGTAAATGATTTTATATTTCAAACTTGAAGAAAACCAGTTTCTCAAATTGTTTTGTACGACTTAAAGACTTCATTTTGTTAATAACCAAATAAATATATTTTCCATATAAAGATAGGCTATTTTCACATAAAGATCGGCCGACGCTACAACGGTTTCGAAATTCAGTTTGCCAGAGTGTTGTCCAAGATACCTCGTGTTTCAGTAAATCTGCCTTGGTTTAAATCCGTTTCGCATTGTTTTCAGAATTTTTAATTTTCGCTGCCTGGAGTCTGCAAAAGCCTGCTAACAATTCAAAGTTTTATGTTCATTATTCTTGTACTGCAGGAATACTTGAAATAAATGACAATTCCAGTTTCACAGTTATGAAAGATACTGTATGTAAAAAAGGGTTCAAAATCGCTGTCTTTCTTGAAATTTTGAAAACTTTTTCAAAGGAAAAGAGTTAATCTGTTCTAATTTGTCTCAAGTATAAATGTAAAGAAAAGTCTTTGAACCACGAAGAGTCCGTAAAGATTAACACACCCTTTTAAAAGGGGAAAAAAATCAAAGTTGAGCTTTCATGAATTTAATTTGTTTGCCGGTCAAACTTACCACAATAGCGCTCGTCAGAGTTATCGCCGCAGTCATTAAAACCATCGCAGAATGAGTGACGTTGTTTACATTTCCCATTCGAACACGTAAAGGCTTTTGGTGAACATGAAGCTAAAAAAATGTATATAAACCAATATATATTATTGTTTCATAGGGGATATTTTAATAATGGAATAAAGAAATTACAGAAGAAACAAAAGAAGTAAACAATAGCAATATCAATACATATTTTGCGCGTAACGCAGCAGCAGCCAATTTTTACATTAACAATATTGTCTATAATCAACTAACAATTAAGATAAAATAAAACAATAAGAATCATGCTTCAATAAAAATTATAACACATTAAGAATTAACAAATAAAATGGAAAAAAATGAAAGGGGACTCGAATTTCGAACTTTTTCAAAGTGCCACTTGCCATCTGAGTTCTAAAATAGATAAATTTTCTCTCAAAAGAATGACTTAATAGTCAAATAATATTCCCTCTGTGGCCTGAATTTATCCGATAATTGAAATAATGTGGGGGAAAAAAACCTTTCTTAAATAAGAAAAACTTTAGAAAGTCTTCTTTAACAAATCCAATAAAGAAATAGAAAAAAAATCAACATTACCTTCTGCCAAATGTATTTCTCAGGGGACGTATATAAAAAAATATTTAACTTTTTTAGTTGAAATTTTTGACTTAAAACTCATCCACAATTTGTCGTTCTAATTTATGAATTGTGCAAAATATTTTTTGACCCATAAAGACATTTAGAAATAACAATAGATATCACTAGAGTAAAAGGAAATATACTAAAAAAAATTCTTAATACAGTAGTCGCTGCTTCTAGTGATCACGGACTTAATGATAAATTGGTTGTACTTAATCAAAATAGATTGAAACGGTTCATCCATATCTAAACACACAGAAAATCTACCGGTTCTAGTGATCAACAATGCGCTTGTAGTGATCGGTTTCAATGATATGATACAATAGAATATGAGGACAATAACGATGAAGAGAGGTAATAACAGAAGATAAATCATCCAAGAAACTCTTTAAGATTGTCGTATTTTAAGAAGATCATTTCAATATCGTGCTGAATCTTTTATGAGCATTATTCATATGAACGATTTATCCAACGAATGCTGGAAAAATAAAACGAGTTACTATCGATAATTCCTTTAACCCTCTCACACCGAGCAGGTCGGTCTAAAAATTTCCCCTTAACAATGACGAAAGCCTGTCTCATGTGTTTGGCTCCTTTAGAGGGGAGGTGAAATTTTTAGATCGATTCGGCGATAAACGTGGTAGGGGGTTACCCTTGCCAACCAGAGCCCATTTCCATGCGCCTTAAGGGAAAATTATGGCAGGGGGTAGGGGTTGGGAGAGTCCAATTCATGTTGTGTCCTTCTAAATTGGCCCGATTTTAAAGGGACTAGAAGAAAAATGTCGTCTCGTGAATAAAGAGTTAAGAAAGCTTAAAGAGTTAAATATGTAAAAGGATTTTTTTTTAATTCTGCGCATTGCATCGATTTTTTTCCTATTTAAAACGAATGAGTATACCAACAATGTTGTATGTTCAGTTTTACCTGATGTATTTGTATAGCTTTTTATATATATTTTTATGATATACCCAAAGGGGTCACTACAAGTGGTGTCCACTGTATTGCAAAATATCTAATGATAATAATTTAAAAATGAACGTTCCGCATAATTTGGAATACACCGAATGCAACATAAACATTTTCATTTCAAAAACAATCCTAAGTTTTAAAAAATATCACTTTGAGAAAATATTAAAACTATAGCTTTAACTATAAAATAATATATTTTTATTTTTGAGCTTCTCTTGAATAAAATTGCATAATTAATAATCAAGAGCTTTGCTCTTAAGGATTTATTGCTAAAATTTTACTTGATGAAGGAAAGGTAATCAGCATATGAATTTCGCCTGAAGATAATAAAATATTTCACGGGAAATAACAAGGAAAATATTCAAAATATTTACCGGAGACTTCTGCTGCACGAAGGAAAAAAATCGTATTCTACAATCCTACATTGTTTTGGAAAAAAAAAAAAATTCTTCATTAACTTTCAATCAATTGATTATTTGCTGGTCTGCTTATTTCCCCCAAAAGCAATTCTTTCAAAAGATAGACTTTCTTCGAACTAAAAGTAGTCTAAGAGATGAATGCCAAGAAATATTCCTTAACGTAAAAATTTAATCATAAATATCATAATTTTTATTGATATTATAGCATATGTTTTTCAATTTTTAAATGATAATTTCGCGGAAAAACAGTGATCTGTTTCTTTCTTTATTTAATTTTACGAAAAAATATTAGAATAAAAAATTTTAAAGTTTGATCTTCTGCGACTTCTATCTGTCATAAATTTACTACTTCCTTAGTATCAACAATTATTACGAAATAGAGGCTTATATGCAATTAGTTAATCTAAAGAAAATAAATCTTTAGAGTTTCCAAGAAAATATTTGAATTTTTACAAATGGTAGTTAAGACAATTTCATCTGGAAAACTTTTTAAAATGCAATGCTTAAATGGTTTAATGGGTAGCAAACGTTTTGATATCACTGGAAGCTGATTTAAGATGGGATATTTTAAAGTAATTTGTAGATAAAATAGATGGAACAGTTTTGAAATATATACCCGAAAATAAAAATCAAATAATTCTCACGAAAAAGACAAAAGATAATCAAAACCACACAATAACATAAAACAAAAAACAAAAACTCAATTTGAAAATGCAAAGACTGGAACAATTTGAAGTGTTGACAAAACAAAGCATAAAATGTTGGCCGGAACAAAAATATGCTTAGACATTTAGACCTATATTAAAGATCAGACCTTACAGCAGTTTGCTTCTTCAGATGTGCCACTGCAGTGTTGCCATCCATCACACATCCAGTGCGAAGGGATGCATCTACGCATGTCGGGACAGCGATCCCAACCAGGAGGGCACGGAGTTACAGGATCTACATCTACAAAAATGAAAAAAAAGTTCTACTTTATTATATATATATATATATATATATATTATATATATATATATATATATATTAGGGTGTCCCAAAAAATGAAAGTCGTTTGTTTTTTTCGCATACCCTCTTATTTTTTTCCTTTTATGTCAACAAAATTATAAATAAAGTTTCATGTAATTTGAACCACAGCAACCCGTGCCGACTTGCATCTAAACGTGTCAATCAGTACTTGTGTACCTAAGACAGCGAACGCTGGCACGTATGTTTTGCGGAGCACAAAGCAGCTGCAAATGATAAAGTGTTGTGGTAGTAAGTGTTTGTATAATTTTTAATCAGTGAACAGAACATGGCAGTGGAATTTCGTAGGTCTAAAAAAGTGATACTTTTAATAGGGGACATAAAACATCAAATAACGGGTTCAAAGCTTCCCTCTAATGGACACGTTTTCTCAGTTTTGTTTTACAATATTCGAGAAGTGAATTTAACTGTTAATGAAAGTGCAAATCTCGCTATTCGCGAATGTATTTTGGGAAAAGGCACGCATATCTACCAAATTGTGTGAGGAAACTTGTTAACTTGTATCAAATTTGGGGAGACTTACAAAAAATGCAAAAAAATTATAAGACGTATTAAAGCGGCGACAACAAGAATATGTAAATAATTTATGCAATTTGTTCGACATTGCACACGCTGATGCACTTCAGTTAATGAAAATAGAGGAAGATAGGATGTCCTTGCAGCGCCAAAAAGAGCATGGGAGACCCGGTCACTTGGGTGGAGTAGATAAAAAACTGGCCGACAAAGAGGAAAGGACGCGACTTCGAGCTGACAGAGAAGAAATCGGCGAATCAAAGATGCTTCCGCTTCAACATCCTCGGCGTCAGACGAACCATTGCAAGAAGATTCCTCTCCGAATTCTAGTGAAAATATGGATTCAGAAGATTTCCCAACACTGATCGAAAGCACAGAACCTGGGAGAAGTAAATCAGTAATAAGGAAACATTTTATTACCCCAAAGTTAGTTGTTGCATTAGACAGCTGTCAGTTAAGTATGAGAGATTCTGTGTTTAAACTTGAAGCTATTATTGATGCACTTGGATGTAACATTGACGAATTTCAGATAAGTAAGTCTACAATTCAAAGAATCCGAACAGAAAAACTTAAGGAACGCGTGGAAAGCATGAAAATTGATTTCCAGAACGAGGTACAGGTTGTAGTGACCTTACATTGGGATGGCAAACTGTTGCCTGCTTTGAGTGCTCGAAAATCGAAAGAAGAACACTTGCCTATAGTTATTTCATATGGACTTAAAAAACAACTCATTGCTGTGCCGAGACTGGATAATTCTACAGGCAAAGAACAGGCACAGGTTTTTTGGAAGGCGATCTTAGATTAGAATGATACTACGGCTTTGAATACAGGTCGTTTTAATGGTGCTTGTGCGCTCCTCGAGCAAACATTTTACAGGGAAATGCTTTTTTCCGCTTGCCGCCATCATGTATACGAACTGGTATTAAAGGCCGAATTCGCAGTGAAAATTAAAACAAGTGAGAACAAGCCCTGATATTCCACTCTTTAAAAAGCTCAAAAATAATTGGAAAAACATCTATCTCACTAAAATACAGTGCTATACAGAAACAATGAAAGAGTTCCCAACCGTACCCGAACTTGAAAATTTGTTTGACTTTTACCGCGCTGAACTTAAAAATGTTATGATCAGAGATGACTATCGAGAGTTGATGGAACTTTCTATCGTATTTTTAGGTGGAGATACAGAAAAAAAAATTTAAAAATCAGACCTCCGGGTGCCATGCACCAAGCTAGATGGATGGCCTAAGCGATTTACTCCCTAAAACTATCATTATTTAGTTCTCAGCTGAAATTAAACACACAGGATAAGGAAGTACTGTTAGACGTCTGCTTGTTTATCATGACAATCTACGTTAAACCGTGGCTTCAATTCATTTTGACAGTTAAAGCACCCTACAATGATTTGTGCTTTTTGAAATCGTTGAAAGCTTGCGAAAATCTGAGTGAAAGTATCTAGAAAGCTGCTTTACAGAAATTTAGCCAACATTTATGGTATTTGACTGACGAAATAGCAGTCTTGGCACTTTTTGATGATGATGTGAACGAAGAAACAAAATTAAAAATGGTGGCAAATTTACATAGAGAAAATTTCTCAACCTATGATGCATTCCATCGAAGGAAATACTTTGTGGTTCATTGTATGGTGAGTTTGATATATTGATTTTGTAGTTGTTTATTTAGTTATTTATTTATATCACGAAATTGTTACCTGTTATTTAATTTTTTACAGAGAAAAATATCAATGATTTCATGTCAGTCAAAAGTCAGTCATTGTTTTCTAGACTCAAAATTGATAGCAGTTTCCTCAACGAGAGTCCCTTTTCATAGGCGAATAACGCTTCGTTTCTAGACGCTAAAAAGACGGTCTCAACGCTTAGAGCAGTGAATGATACAGCTGAAAGAGCGGAAATTTGATGCAGGACTTTCATGGTTTAATAACGGTTGAGGAGGAACAAAAACAATTTTTGTTACATTGCATACAAGAACACATGAAGATCTATCCTAACTGAAAAAAGCAAACATTGAAAAGAAAATATGTACAGTAATGTTTCTTTTACTGTAATACGGTAACAAACATCTGCTTTGAATAAATTGGTGTCTTATGTACCAAAGAAACATACATTTTAAAATATTTCCATAGTATTCCCCGTACAAGATTTCACGTTCAAGTTTGACCTAAAGTCGACACGGGTTACCTTTATCTTATTGCAATAATACTTTTTATTTATGTTACTGAGGTGAAATAGAAAAAAAATAGAAGGTATGCGTATTCGATTTTGCAAAAAACTTTTTTCCCATTGTATCTTGGGACACCCTAATATATATATAATTATTCCGTTGTTGTATTCGTTAAATAAGGAACAGGCCGAGTTATTAAGTATTTTTTATTTATTATGGGAGAGTGGCGGAATATACGTACATCTCGTATGAAAGTTTCAAGTCATAGGAGAAAAACGGAAAATACCTGCATTCTCTCAGATAAGGGATTAACATATAGACACGTGAACAAATTGAATGGAATATTATTTATTTTTATCAAATTACGTAAATGTTTTAAGGAAAAGTATGGCGCCAACAAGTCGCTGATTTCGCGATTTATGTTGGCGCGAGGAAGCGATTACAATATTCTTTTAGCAATAAATATGCCAAAACGCGAGATTTAATATACCTCTGGCACGGGAAATAGAACGAAACTGGAGTTTAAGAAAAGTGATTTTGGAATACATTAAGATTTTAAAATATATAATTTAAAGTAAAATTAAGTGAGAATATTACATATATATCAAAAGAAACAAGAAACAAAAGATAAAAATTAAAAAACATACAAGAAACAAAGGTGAAAAAAAGGAGAGTCTCGCCATGATATTTTTCAATTTTTTAAACTCTTGTCTTCTTTTTTGTCCTTTGTTTCTTATATATATGTAATGACTTATAAATTTTCCCATAGTGAAAATAAATCTTTTTTATCGACAGTTAATTATATATATAATTAACTGTCGATAAAAAAGATTTATTATATATATATCGTGAATTGAAATAAAAATTTCAGCCTCATAATTTCCATATTCTTTTTAGAATTATTAACTTTTAATAAACGTTTCTTTTAGAAGCGTGGTTGATAGTTTTATCTTTTAAAGTTTTAATTATTATCCTTGCACCGAATAATATATTCTATAAATAGTTGTTTCAATTTAAGAATTTTTAAATGCGTTAAAGTTTATAAACTACTTTCTCCGTGTGGGAGTTTTGAAACAAAAGTTTTTCAAAGCATTTTTGTTCACATGAGCTTGTAAAATTTCAGATTCTGCCATATTGTTCTAAAAGCTGTAACGGTCTTTAAATATAGACATAAAGAAACGTATAGACATGAGTATAATTTAATTCACATTAAGGATGAAGACGAAATACAAATAAAACATAAAAGACTAAAATAAGAAAGACGGTGAAGCAAACCGCAATAGCTTTCGTCCGAATTATCCCCACATTCATCATTGTCAGTGCAGAACGATCCATCCGTCACACATTTCCCGTTAGTACACCTGAAAGCAGCTGGAGAACATGTAGCTGAAAAAATTTACAAATATTGTGAAATACAGAACTGATTGATGAAAAAAAATTTTTAATTCATTTTGAAAATTTAAAATTACTAAGTTTGGATTGGTAACTAAAATCAAAATTTTCGAAAAAAATTTCGCAAGTATTAAAAATATATATCATTTATATTTTAAAATCTGATGACATATATAACCTGGAGAACGAAGTAAACCGTTTGCAAAACATGATTTCAACTAATAACACTTAAGATGTTTTTTAAACACGTTAGTCGCCACGACTCACGCCTGAAATTTGAACCATCTCTCTAATTAGATGACGCCTCCTTTGCTGTCTCTTTCTACAGTAAAGAAGATGTCATCTGATTAGATAGTATCTATTCAGATCGTATTTGATTCCCTTGTGAATCCTGTTTGATTTATATGGTGGTTAACGTGTTAAAAGCAAATCAACAAAATGGTAATAGCATTAATGAAGCAACATGTGTCATCATTCGGCCATTTTTTATATTTTGGAAATTTGAAATTTTTTAAACCCCTTATAAGGCCATTTTTTCTAGCAGAGGTATAATAAAATAACTTTGGTATTGAGATTAATTAAGAAAAGAAATTAATTCAACTTATTGGATGACATTAATTTTTGTTACTTAATTTTACTAATTATAATTAATTACAATAATAATAAGTCAAGGAAGTTCGTTATGGTTTGAGATAAGAAATTGGCACATCCAGGTTTTTGTTCATCGAAACATTTGGCGAAAACTTAAGCAACCTTAAAATATGCATTTAAAAATTGATGAATTGGCACATCCAGGTTTTTGTTACATCAAAACATTTGGCGAGAACTTACGCCAACCTCAAAAAATGAATTTCAAAATTGATGAATTTGGAGGGAAGTATATTCCTACGGTCTGAGAAAGGGTTAATGTTTATTTCGCTATTTTATTGGTGCCCCTCTCATAGAATTGGCAAGTGTTTTCAAAATTTCAATAGAAAAACCCTGTTAGTTTCCGTTATAATACCAGGTGTGCAATGAGTGTAAACTTCATTTTGATCTGCATGACAGCTTACTATTGTATTTCCTATTTTCAATTTAGTAAGCTATACAACTAAATAGCGATGAAATTTTGAACAAGTGAAGACAAGAATTAATAGAAGAATCAAAACGCGTTGTTAAATTTGTGAAAAATGTCTGCAATTTATGGTGGTGGAATGTTTGGTTTGGTGAGGTAAATATGTATTCGTTACTTCAAAAAGTTGTGGATGAAGTTGTCAAAAAGAAGCATATGTTATTTTATATTTTATCATCATTTTAAAGCTAATAAATGCCAAAGGTTTTAGAATTATTTTACTTACGATTTAAAAATTCATATTGCGCTGATAAAATAGGAAAATTTTAACGTTAAGGTCATGTCGTTGAAGGCTTTATTGCTCACAGTTTAGTGGGTGAAATTGAACCATCAGCACTTACATTCCTTCATAAGAAAATCCAAGAAACTGTTTCATATCAAATACTGGAAAAATATTCGAAATGTTTACCAAGATATCTTCTAAAAGGAAACTGTTTGCTATTAAGCACGAGGGAAAAATTTCGCTCACATCGAGAGCTACATTGTTTTTGAAAAATATAGGAAATGTGATTCAAAAAATTTCATGTAAAACATGAGTTGTATCGTTGCATTATTTTTGTTAATAGCTTCTCTTCCAAGAGACGGAAAGTAGCTGAAATGAAAATAAAAATTCCTTTCGTCAAGCTGGAATGCAAAGGTAGATTCCCCAACGTTAATGTTACAAAAGTAATGAAATATTACATATTGCACAATACAGACATGGACAATGACTTTATGGTTTCTACACTTTGCCATATTTTCGCTGTGTTTCTGTTTTCATGACATTTAATTTTTTACTATATCTAGGTTTTATCATTCCATTTTTCATTCGAAAAGATTATACTAGATTTATCGGTAAGTACATTGGTCAGTTTTTTTTTATAACTCAACACATAATCATTCAACAGGTAGGAGTCATAAAAAAATAAACATCCCAGCAGAGCAAATATCAAGTATATCAATATCATCTGAAACAGTAACAAGAAATTGACCTTCGACAAGAATGAAGGAAGACTCTAGATTTCAAAATTAATTTATTTAATCTAGGTTACAATATAATTGTGCGAACATTACTTTGTCATATGGTAAAATCACATGGCATGGAACATTTAAACAGTAATAAATGGGCTCATTTTGAGAACCCCCCTGGTTACAGAGATAATAGTCACTAAATTTTTAACATATAGAAGAATAAAAATCATTAAACATCGTGAGCGACAAATTTAATATGTGTGTTTGTTTAAAGCATAGAATATGAATGCAGCCAATTTGAACAGTAAATTTAAATCTCTACCGAAGGTTAAAACCAAATACTCAGGCAGAAAATCAATCCCAAAAAAATTTTAAAGTTAAGGAGATATTTTTCAATATCAAAAAGGAAACTCTTATTTAAATATGTATCTTTTTTGCCTATTTTATATTGAATTTATTAAACAGAGACTGGTCAAGCCATGTTTAGTCAAATATCAAATTAAAGTAATCTGCCAAATTAACTAGTTATTAAAATATCTTTTAAAATTAACTGTTTGATTAATTAAATTTAACTATTTACTTCAATAAAATTAAATAATTAATTGTGACAAAAACTTCACTAAAACTGTTTTTATGCCTCATACTATTTGCCAGCAATCTTAATCTAATAATTATCTTAATTTCAATAAAAGTCATTGGGACTATGTATGTATGTTCCACATCTCCTCCTAACCACTGGAATGATTTCAACCAAACTTTGCACAATTTTTATTTAATAAAAGAGAAAAGTCACCTTCAAATTTTCAAAGCCTAAAAGTTGCTTAAATGTTCACTTAATTCAAAATTAAGCAAAGCTTTTTTCCTTAATATCTTTCATTTCCATAAATTTGTTGCTTTCATTATAATATTTTTTCAAAATTAATTTTAAACTGAATTCGTAGCAATAATCTTGAAGAAAAGAATAATACGAAGAACTGTTTCCGGAAGGAAGAATGGTAAAAAGAAATTTTATAAGTAGAAGATTAACAATTTATATCGGGACATACAATTGATTTGATTTATTTTCATACTTTAAATAAATGAATAATTAACTACTTAATAATTAAGTACTGTACAATTGTTTCAAAATATTCATTAAAACATTTCTTTTACTTTAGTAATTATTAACAAAATTTGAAATACCTATATAACAAATAATTATGTATGGAGAAAACTTCTGTTTTTTAAAAAATCATATGGTTCAATTGATATTCTCATTTTAATTAAAAACGTTTCAGATCAGAAAAGAAATTTGTGTATTATAATATTTATACAATAGTAGTTTTTACATTAAAAATATTAGGGATAAAAAATTTTAATCCGGAGCAAAGCCAGGTAAATCAACTTGTTTACAGTATAAAAAGTGGAAGTGAGTGCGGCTGATGGGAGCTCATAACTTATAAGCAATTCTAGCAGACAAAAACGTTTGGTATAAAAGTTGTTTGTTGTGATAAGACAATAATTCGCCTAATTTGAATTTTCTTTCTATCTTCAACGTTAAGGGATTTTTGGGAAAAGGAAATTTTCAATCCCCCATCATTTCCACCACCTTTGATGTGGTTAGCCCATCTGCGAACTTGGCCGAGATCTTAACCGTCCTTACAACATATCCCTCACCAGTTAAAATCTAATCAAAATTACTCTAGTTATCGTTTGTACAAGATAACACAGGCAGAAGCGTTATACATATACTTTTCTACTACTAATTAAAAGGAAAAGTACATTTCGCACTCTATTCTCATAAGGATTGGAGATGCAAGAATGAAAGCGGATGGAAGAGACTGCAAATGATGTGAGCTTTCCAATAAGGTGTAGCATGCTTATGTTAAAAGGTACTTTAAGTTAGGGGAGAGGAGAAGAAGGGAGAAAAAAATATCTTTTCAGGTTATAACTTTTAAGCAAATGTAGCTATTGAAAAAGTTTCAATACAAAAGTTGTTTGTTATGATAAAACGATAATTCGCCTAATTTGAATTTTCTTTCTATCTTCAATCGCAAGGAAATTATGGGAAAATTAAAATTTCCATCCCCTTTGAGCCGGATAGCCCATCTACGAACTCGACCGAGAAATTCACTATCCTTACAACATATCCCACTTTGGTTAAATTTAAATCAAAATTACTCCAGTTATCGTGTTCACAAGATAACATTGGAAAAAGCTTTATATATATATATATATATATATATATATATATATATATATATATATGTGATATTTTAATTTTTTAACTTTCCTAAATAATCTTAACGATACCTCATTTTAAATACTTCTACTTTCATCATAATTAACGCACTACAACTTTCTTTGCAAATCACGAGTTTCTCAAGGGGAATTCCCTCTTCTGGGTACTTAAGCGTTCTGCGCATTCATTTCTGCCTTTCACGCCGGCATGTAAGCTTTCAACAACAACGCGCCGCTTGGGCGTAAACTTCTAAATTCTGGTCATGGAGCTGCAAACAAATTAAATACTTTACTTATGAAGAAATAACGCCTGATGCCTCAATAAAAGAAGATTTAATCAAATATCGTCTCTTCCTTGATGAAAAAGGACTGCCTTTCACCTTTTTTAAAGCCTGATCTTTCAAAAGTCGACAGGGAAAAATGCTCCTGCTTCATGTAGACCCCGTACATGGGTTTCGGAGCCGCCATTCAGCTAAGCAACAGCGAAGTCCGGCGAAATCGCCGTTCACGCCCGAATAGTGACATTACATTCCTGAGAAAAAATACCCACGTCGTCATTCTAAATTTCTACTCGTCTATCTTCATGTTACTTCAAATTTTATAGTTCATGCTTTCTTCATTCAAGTATTTTTGAAGCCTTTATTTCAGCAAAAGTTCTGATCTTCGAGTGTACTTTTCAAATTTTTGTCTACAGTGATTTTTATGGTGCCGCCTTCTTTTTAATCATCGTGTTCATCTTTATGTGAATTTCCAAAATCTAAAATGTGCAAGATTTCAAGTGGTGTTCTGCAATGTGCTAACGTTTCGGTATCGCTGTGGATTAAATTGTGTCAAATGCTTCAACGAAAATAGCAAAATTAAATTTTTCTACAATAAATAAAGTACACAAAAAATGCAGCTGCTAATTTTTTATAAATAATAATTTTTGATTGCAAATATTCAATTTAATTATGTTATAAATTCTATTTTAATTTTGAAAAATTGATTTTGGTTCATTGTGTTTTAAAAATATTTGTTGATTTTTCATTTTATATATTGGTTTCTAAACTTTATGATTAATTAAGATTATCAATTGATTTAAAATTATATTTGAAATAGTTTTGTTTTGAAGGTAATGAGCTATTATCAGAGATGTGAAAATTTTGAAAATACTCTTACAGTGTGCATGTTAAATTTTGAAATTCAAGATATTTAATGTTGAAAAAATTCATTTGGGGTTATTAAGTTTACAATCATATGTTTCATTTGATATAATAATTTTTCATATTAATTTATAAAGTGGAATTATTCATGTTTTGGTTTTGAAATTTATTTTGCTGATATCAGTGCTATAATGAATGTTGAGGTATAGGGTTTTATTGAAAACGGCAAATATTAATATTAAAATATTGAGGTATTACTATGCAAAGTTGAATATAATATTTTCTACTAAGAAGTGTTTATTATTTTTAGAAAATGGCCTTTAAATGATTTATAAATCAAAATGTTTGAAACGCTGAAAGTTCTAAAATTCCCATAAATTTTATTTGATTCATAAATTAATTTTACGTAAAATCAGATTTAAATGTGTTGCTGGAGTATGGCAAATAATTTATATAACATGACTTAAAAGAAAAGTAAATAAGACACATTTAACTGTACTCAGAGAAATTAGATAATGCAAAAAAAAGTTAACACCAACTCCCTCCATTCTGAGGCCTCTGGAGATCGGTTATGTCCTCCATATTGCTATAACAGTTTGATAGTGAGTTGCGTTAATAATAAACAAAAAGATCTTTCTCAGGAGATTTTGCGATGTGGATTAGCACAGAGTCTGACCCTCAGAACCAAAAGTGCTCATCTCTGCAGGCTATAATGTCCCATCGTGTCTTTCTTCCTAAACAGAAAATTCTTCACTTTATATAAAAAAAAATAAATTAAGTCATAATTTTTACTTGCCATACTACCATCACGACACTTACCAACTTATAAATTTCCTGATTTCTGAAAAAGAAAAAAAAAAACATTTATATTTTAGAATTATATATCAATGTTTTTTATTTGGTTACATTTACAGTTTTTACATGTACCAAGAAGCTTCAAGAACTTTATCCAAGAATCATTCGAATTTGCTTAAGTTTTCATATTTCTATTTTTATGAAGTACATTTGAAAAATGTGTATCTTATTGTACATTTATTGTTGATATTCTTAAATTCAAGCCCATGACCAGCAATTAAAGCAATTTATCAAAATTTTAATAATATTTTAAAGGTAACTTGTCCAACTTCGCAGGTTTTGCGATAGCAAGGGCCCTGCTGTCGTACTACTCTTGCGGAGGAGGGAAATTGTGATATTTTAATTTTTTAACTTTCCTAAATAATCTTAACGATACCTCATTTTAAATGCTTCTACTTTCATCATAATTAACGCACTACAACTTTCTTTGCAAATCACGAGTTTATCAAGGGGAATTTCTCTCTTCTGGGTACTTAAGCGTTCTGCGCATTCATTTCTGCCTTTTTTCACGCCGGCATGTAAGCTTTCAACAACAACGCGCTGCTTGGGCGTAAACTTCTAAATTCTGGTCATGGAGCTGCAAACAAATTAAATACTTTACTTATGAAGAAATAACGCCTGATGCCTCAATAAAAGAAGATTTAATCAAATATCGTCTCTTCCTTGATGAAAATGGACCGCCTTTCACCTTTTTTAAAGCCTGATCTTTCATATATATATACTTTAAGAAATACATATCAGCATAAA
This sequence comes from Araneus ventricosus, assembly GCA_013235015.1. Lineage (NCBI taxonomy): Eukaryota > Metazoa > Arthropoda > Arachnida > Araneae > Araneidae > Araneus > Araneus ventricosus. Next base: position 86,405 of record BGPR01002815.1, on the reverse strand, counting down.
GCCTCACCGCAGTTTTCTTCTTCAGATATACCATTGCAATCGGCCACTCCATCACACATCCAGTAGGAAGGGATGCATCTACGCATGTCGGGACAGCGATCCCAGCCAGGAGGGCATGGAGTTGCAGGATCTACATCTGCAGAAATGAAGAACGTGTTCAGCTGCATTATAAATGCTATAAGGGTGTCCACTCTAAAACGTGACCAAATATCTAATGTCTAAACCTAAAAGATAGGCATATACTTCCAATTGAAGAAATCCTATCAGTGTCGCAAGACTTATATTTAAAATAAATAGTGCCCTAAAATGTAGACGTTTTGCGTGCGTAAATGCAGTGCTGTCAAACCTACGTGGTCAAACTTTTTATATAGTCCTCCGGTCGTAATAATGAAATTTAGTAATTTTTTTTTGACACACTAATATTTTAAACAAAAAAATTCCGTGACTAAAACCGACGGAATTACGAAACTTTTAATATCTCTGTTTCAGACGACTTGAAACCATTTAAATGACAGAATTGAGGAAGATCTCCAAGCAAACACTCAGAGCTACCTCGACGTGGCAGCTAATACTGGGTGTTGCAAACTTCCACCGCCAAACTTCCAGGGGTAATTGTAAACGTCAAGGCAAACCACTTTTGCAATAGAACATGGAGTCGCAAATGCAAAGGGCGAGCACTCCAGGACGCTCTTGTCCATTGAATTCAGTAAAAGAAAAGAGTGAAACAGGTAAAACATACCGCAGTTTTAATGGAATCCAAATTCACGACAGCACATCATTGTTGCATGAATAGCATAAATGAAAGTTGTACGCAATATGACAGATACAATGAAAAGTAGGACACGATATAAAAAAATCCTTTAAAGTAACATAAAGTACGTGTTCAAAGGACTTTCTGCCAAAGCTATGGACGTTTCGCATGTTGTTATTCATGCAATTGTGTTGTGCTATTGTGAATTTGTGTTCCAATGAAACTGAGTTGCATACTTTATCTTATATTCCATTATCTTTTATTTAAGGTATCTGACTCCGTGGGGGACGAATTTTTGAAAAAGCGCTTTAATGTACAATTTGAGTATGACTGACTCAATATGATTCAAAACAATGATTAATATCAGTCAGAAAATTTTATGTGTCTTGAGATTCAGTAAAATGGGATAATTAAGGTAAAAAATGTGGAAAATTAGATCCAAAAGCAAAACACTCTAGCAGAAATTCTGATATATATATTCAAATTATTTCTCTACACAGAACATTTATAGCGTTGGTCAAGGCAATGAACTAGGATCTAAGAACTATTTGCATTTACCGGAAAGTTATGGCCAGTCGAGTATTCTCTTATACAAAATTTCACAAAATGAATAGGTATAGTCAACATTAAGCAGCTCTAAATCACAAACTATTGATCTCAGAACTATATCTCTTGTTCATTGCCTTTACTACACAAGACAACATCTACACAAAGTTTCAAGAAAATATAAAGATAAGGTTTTGAGATATCGTGTTTTGCGTAAGTAACTTTTGACAAAATATGAGTTTTTCAAAAGACGTATTTAAAGTTTTAATTTCCTTTTCATTAAAATATATTTATTTAACTTCTTTTGAAATTTGCCACATTTGTAAGATATATTTTCTTTATTCAGAATCTTGTCACAATTTTTCTTTCTGAGAGACCGTAATGTTTTTCTAACGTTTTTTGTTCCTGCCAAAGACTGTCTCTTAGAAGTGACGATTCTATGGTTATCGAGGTTAAGATAATGTATATATTGGCCAAGAACTATTGCCAGTTCATGAAATACTCTTCTAAGACCATAAAATCAATGCTATCAATGTCCCAGAACTTGAAGTTTGTAACTCCACAAATGTGCATTTGGGCAAAAATGTCCATAGTAGCTTGTCAAAACTCAAAATCTTATTCAAATTGACATGGCTTGCAGATAGAGTATATAATTAATTGAAATAAATAAAAAGCAAATTAATTTATACTTCGGAGTGCGGTGTATTTGGTATAACGAGGGAAAACAGTCAACTTCCGGTTTCGTTTTCAGCCACCGTGTTTTTTAAAAAAATTCTATATCTCCTTTTCTATTCATCGTAAAAATAAAATAAACCCAGATTTATAGAAAGCCAAATAAATGGTCTTTAAATTAAAACAATAAAAATACTTGCGAATTTCGATCCAAAACACTGGCAATGAGCTCCTTTAGCGGTGGACCTTTGCGTTTGCGACCACAAGTTTGATAGCAAAAGCTGTTTGTCTTAATGTGTGGAATTTCGGAACACCCTGTAGATGTAAAATTATGAATTTAAAAGCTTTGTAGCTCATTCAGTTTTAATCGCAGGAATGAGGAATTATTTTTGTTTAAAATGCTAGCGTGTCAAGAATATTCTTTTAAATATTATGTAGTCATAAAGCATAAAATATAATTATTTACATCATTCGAAGAATTTTTCTAAACTGGAAGAATATACCTATCTCTAAGAGTTTAGAAATTAGTTGTTGGACCATATTTAGAGTGCGCATCCTTTATATTCATCAAATGTGAAAAACAATCGAGCCTCATCAATTTCGCATTTTTTATAGAATTATTAATATTTAATAAATGTTTTTTGAAAAAGTCAGCCAGTGATTTATAGTTTTATATTTTAGAGTCGATCGTTATCTTTGCACTGTCATACTATATTCAATAAATCGTTATTTTAATTTCAGAATTATAAAGTGCATTATATTTTATAATCTACTTATGGCGTTCGTGAGTATAAATTCTATAAATTTGCACTCCTAAAGAGTTTTAAATACATTTATTGGTTGTAAATTGTATTGGGCTTGTAATTTTTTTTTCTTATTGGAGATACTTGATGTTTATTTTACTTGTATTTAAATACAGACGAACAGAAACTTACAAAAAGGAGGATGATGAAAGATGTAATACCTAGTTAATTAATAAGTGCACGTACCGAGAGCTTGTGAGATATCTGCGCATGTGCAGTAATGCGCGTCTTTCCTCCCACACATTTTTCTCTTTGCATTCTATAAGTGTCTCTTTGTGCGTCCGCTATGTTCTAACTATTCTGCGTTTGTGCCCTAAATAAATGGTAATGACCATATATGAGTCATCAATGAGTCGTTAACGGATACATCTAATTTTCAGATGAACCCGGACAACGAAAGAAAAGGTAGGACAATTTTTTTCCTGTCCTTTTTATCTTAAATTTAAGATTTGTGCCCGTCTAAGATGGACTTTTAGCTTGCCAACAATATCTCAGATCTGATTGTCACAGATGTATTAACGAAAGTTGTAGTAGAATATTTCATGCACATTTGCAGAGTGCTTTAGAAATGAAAAAAGCATGAAAAAGAGAAATGATGAATCAATTGTCACTACCTTTCGTTTTTCAAAATATATAAATATTCAATTCTAAAATTAAGTGCCGAAAAGAAACAAATTTTTTTATCAGAAACGAAAGTCAGGATCTCCTTGAAGTGGAAAAAGAAATTAATTCTAGTATAACTTAAATTTGATATTAAAGGAGTTTGGCGTTGATGAATCAACATAAAATATAAAAAGAAAGGAAACTGCTAAATTCAGCTAAAAAAACCTGTCATAACTCCTATTTGGTGGTGCGTATGCTAATCTATAGAAATACTGTCTGAATCTCTTTGGCACGTAGCCAAACCAAACCTCGTGATCATCACCGATTTTTCTGGACTTTTCTATAATAGATACTTAACAATAGTTAACAAAGGGATAGATTCATTCGCATTAAGTTTAAAAAACGCAAAGGATATATTATAAAGGGTAAAACATACCGCAATAGCTCTCGTCAGAGTCATTCCCGCAGTCATCATCTTTATTGCAGAACAGGTCAGCAGTTATACATTCCCCGTTTGTGCACTTTAAATCTGATGCAGAGCATGCAGCTGGAAAAGTTAACAAATAATGAGATTATGTTCATACACTAAATCAAAAAAAATATATTTTAAATTCATTACGCCAGAAATTTTCCTACATTCTACATTCATAATAATTTATGAAAGACGGGAAAATTTTTAATTTTTCTAGAAAGTTCAAAATTTTCTGATTTTAAATTGGTATACAAAGTTAAGTTTCTGACACATATTTCTCGAGTATACATAAGGAATACCACTAGCATTTTAAAGCTGATGTATAATTTAGAGAAGGACACAATAAATTTACTAGATATCAGTTTTGATTTTTTAAATAAATACAACGTAAAATTGTAAATCATTCTTTTGTGGGAATTTCTTCTGATTTATTGTCCAAAAAAGTCCAAATTATCCAAAGTTTTTATTCCAAGAAAATAGCGAGTCTCATCGATTGAAGTTAAAGTGAGAACTCAGAGGATTCATGCAGGTGGAGATTTTTAGGTTCTCTGGCCGGACGACTTCAAGCTGGTTGCTCGGAATCAGGTGTCTCTCGATGCGAATGTTACCTACGAATTCTATTCCGGACTCCTTATACATCCGTATGAATGTGACTTAGGAGCTACGATATCAGTAGAGAGGAAATACATGGTACTTAATGCAGGACGCCACTGATGGATATCGTTCTTTTGGGTAATTGGCCGCTATTTCTGGGGCAATAATTTCTATGAACACTTTCTAAATATGCCTAACGGAGAAAGGAGTTTACGTGGAAGACATGCAATGTGATTCCACATCAAAGAAGTGAGCCCACCACTTCAGGTACAGGGAATACCAGTCTTTTATATATCACTATTGAGGGCCAGTTTTTTTGGCTGATGAATCGGAATTCAGTAGGTAAAGTGATATTAATAAAATTTTCCTTTAGAGCATTCATATTTTGCAATTACGTTTAATAACACAATCCTCTTGGCAGTCTCGCAAAATTCGTAGAATTCGAGACATCAGGCAGCTAATTTTGCAGTTAAAGCATTACAGATTTTATCCCATTGAAAATAAATGAAATAATTTTTTAAAATTTATAATAAAATAATATAAGATTTAAATTTATATAATTTTCAAATGGCTAATATTTTAACAACGGTAAAAATAGCATTGTTAATATCTGTGGGGAAATTGAATTAAGAATTATTTGGAATCGGAAAATATGCTTCAAATTTTTCAGCTCTATGAGCCTGGAAATCGTCGATAAGAACTGAAATTGCTTTTTTTAAATTTGTGAAGATAATAATTGATGAATATATTCATAAAGATCAAAATAATGATAAAATTCATGAACTCAATTTTTAGAAACGCACTCTTATTACTGTAAAAAAATGCTGAATTTTTTATTTGAATTATTTCTTGCTTTTAGTTCCAACTTTAATCTAATTTACTACCCACGTAAAGAACTGAAATTTAATTAAGTTAACCGATTAACTGATTAATTAATTTCTGAAAGTATTAAAATATCGTACTGCCATCGAGAGCACAAGAGTGCACAAAATTTTAAAATTCTAGATCATTAGAAGTGAATGAAAAGTCGATTACGAAATTACAACTTTACAAGCATGAAACAAGTGAAGTTAAACAAAACTGTGTAAGAAATGAACGAAGTTATATACTTGCTTTCGAATTTTAATTCCATTGTGCTATAGGCAAGACATTCAGCGTTTTTGAAAGGCGAATGGATTCAAATGAGTGAAAAAAGTTTTAAAAGCATTCTCAGTTCTTGAAATTAAAGATATTTTAGTCTGGAGGATATATATGTCAGGCATTTTTCTTATTTTTTAAAAAGTACAGGAAAACATTAATTTATTTTATCATTAGTAATTTTCGCACTAATTTCGTCGATGCATTTTGTCGATGCGTTTTCAAAATAAAGTGTGTGGGGCTTTCCAATAAAGTTTAACTCACAAAGGAGCTGAATAGATTCTACGACCAATTTTTCAATGTAATAATTTTCTTATATTCATTGAAAAATTTTGAACTTCTATAGATTAGTGCGGAAATACATTTATTAACCCTTTAACTGCGAGTACCTTCTTATATATGTGGTTTATAAACCACACCCGCAGTTAAAAGGTTAATCTACTTATTTATGATAAACAACCGTGCTAGATGTCAGAAAGATATTTAGATGCACAAACAAAATAGTGAATTACCCCAAACCGATAAACGAATTCATGCAATTAAGTTAAATTCACAAACATACACACATATAAATATAGGCATATAATTACAAATGTTACTATTTTATCAGTACACTTCAGTGAACATATTGTGCTTATTATTATATCAAAGGCGTAATGTAAACCAGTCAGTAATCTGAAGTGAAAATTATTTTGATACATCAGAAAGATATTAAAAAATGGGTATGGAAATTTATGCAGAGAATCACGCAATTTCGTACTATATATATATATATATATATATATCAAATTCCATTGCAGTGTTCCGAATATATATTATAAATTAGTTCAAAGAATACATTAATGTGACGAACGTGAAAATGTGATATGAGGATAATTTCATGTAGTAAAACAATATATTTGGATTACTAATATTCAAAACTTTATTTTTTGAATATAAACATTAGAATATTTTTTGTTTCAATTATGTCTCATCGAAACAATTTCAAATGTTTAATATTTTTTTCTTAGATAAGTACTGGGAATATTTTTCTGCTGAATCTGTGCGCTCTTCACTTTTCACCGCACAAGATCATTGACAAATTTGTGAGCTCATTTAAATGTGCTGTTATAAAAACATTTTTAAAGCATTTATGGTTGAAATTCCTGGTTCGGCTGGTTGGTAGCACTAAATATTCAGAAAAAAATCAATTTAAAAGGTATTGTGAAAGATCCGGAAAAATTTAATAAGGTACATTTTAAAATATATTTGTAAAAAAACAGATCACAATTTAGAGATATAAGCATTTTTTTGCCTAATTTCAGATACGATAGACAAGAGAATCCCACTGAATTTACCTTCCTGGGATTTCTTCCGCAATCAAAACCTAGCCATTTCACTGAAAACAATTACCAATGTCTGCTTAACAATTATTTTGAAGCTGATTGAATAATCTTAATACGTGTAATCTCCATGCAAATTAATAAAAAACATATTTCATTTTTTTAATTATTTTTAATTTTTAAATACCTATATTTAACTAATTGAATGCATAAACATTACATTAAAGTACAGTGTGTTGGAGGGTTTATTGCCTGGAGTTTCATGCCAAAAAACGAACCATAAACCTCTTAACTTCCCATGAAGAATAGAAAATCTAAATACGTTGTTTCTTGTGAAATACTAAATTAAGAATCGAACTATTTTCGGAGAAGATGTAAGTTCTGCAATACAATAGAAAATTTCGCACTTTCTGGTACGATATTCTCAAGAAATTATGATTTCATTTTGACAAGAGATATTGTTTTCTCACTTTCATCTGTCACGTTACTTACTTGCCAAGATTATTCATGCCGATCGCTATTACGAAGGATTGATTGATCTGTTCATTTAAAAAACTTAAAGTTAACGATATACTACTACAATAGTACAAATAAATATATGAATGAAATAATTCAGATTTTTAACTGCTATTAGCAGACATCTAAATGACGACCGTGCAGAAGATAAAGTTCATACAACCCTACTGAAAATTGAAGCAAGCGGTGGTAATGGAAATAAACAATAAAAGTAAATGAACTTTTGATTTCGAGAAACTGTGCTCCTGCATTTTCCGCTTTCGAAATAAAATGACTTACCCTCGGCATAATGCAGAAAGACGACGGCAACCAAAGAAGCGAGAACTATTCCCAGGCTGACTGTTTGGCTCATCGTGGCAACAGTGAGTATCAAAGGCGGAAGAGAAGAACATTCAAATGAATCGAGAAAGCTATTGCTGAAATCCAGATACATGAGAAGGGAATTTTCCATCCATCAGCGCCCACGAATAATAAAATAAGTAATTAACAGTTTTGGTTCGCAAAAGAGGCAAACGCATGCAGTCCGAAAATAAAAAAAATATGTCTTTATAGTTTGGGTTATCAAATGTCTCTGAAGGGTAGAGAGAAGACACAAAGTTGTGACACGGCCAATGCATTTGGTTTCTAAATATCAAAAGATCTTTTCAGTCACACAGATTAATTACTTTGATTATATTCGCGTTCTTCACTGCCAAGTATTTATTTTTAGTTCCTGCTCTCGTCGATAACACAAGGCTTTTCTTCTAAAGTAGTTAATGAAATTTATTCTGAGCTGTATTTTTTAGTGATCAATAGTATAAGACCAGGTACAAAGATGTATTTTGTAAAGAACAACAAGCATATAATGAAAGGTATTTTTATTTTTCGATATTTCAAAAATAATATTATCAGTGTTTGGAATATCTGAAACTTCAATTACTTTGAATTTAGTAGTTAGCTTATCAAAAACACTCCTCATATGATGGATTTGAATCTATACGACTATATCAATAGAGGCCTATTATTAACATAAAAATTTCATAATTTTCAAATAGTTTTAATTTATTATACTTGCAGATAACTTTATAAATATTATGTCTTATTCCTTACATTTTTTATTGATTATATTTCATTAGCAGTTTATCGAATATATTTCTTCATAAATACAATAATACATAGTCCAATCAAATTGTCATAAGTAGTTACATTAATTAGGGTAGTTCCGATTTTTTGATATGTTGTATGGGTTGGTACACTGTTGGGAAATTCAAGTTTTCCAATTCCCCCCCCCCACCAGCGCGGGAGCCGCCATCTTGAAAAAACCTCTCAATTTTTGGACTTTTCCCTGCTTTTACAAAATATCTCCTAAAGTATTGGTCTGACAAAAAACTCATTGCACTTTTATTAAACTAGAGAACATTGTCTACAATTTGAGACAAAAATGAAATTTGTATCTCTAATACTTCCCGAGATAGACCTCTTTGAATTTTGAGAATTTTTCTCAAAAATGTAAAAATTACAGATTTTTGGTCGGTGATTGCTTAATAGCAAGTAAATGGTGAATCCTACACTAAAGTTTGACATAACAATTATAGTAGAGGTAAATAGCTCAAGTTTAAGACCAAGCTTATTCTTCTAGCTCTTTTAGACTACGAGATACAATCTTTTCAATATCTGTGTAGTTTTTTAGGAAACACGTGATAACTTAATACTGACAAAATCAATGTATTTATTGAAAAACAAAAAGGTTCATAGATCCCAAGTTTTTTTTAACAAAATTTAGCTGCACCTAAAAGCACAGATATTTGGCTATAAATAAGTTCTGAGTTTGTAGCTTTTGTAGTTTATGTTTAACTGAAGCCTGAAGTAAAAGAAAAGATGAGTGCCAACATACCCAGTCGTAAGGGGCAAGTTGCCTACGCCTATGGGGTAAGTTGGCACACGCTTTATAAAATGCTAAATGAAACTCAAATAAAACATGCAGTTAAGAAAAATCGATTTTATTGTTACCAGCAACTTTAAACAAAGGAATTATCTCCGTATAATGTAAATTCTAAATTTTACAGATATAAAAGCAATGAACAAAAGATTAACTTTGAGTAACTTTTATTCTACTACATATCAGCATCAGAGTTACAGTTATCAGAAATCTAAAATCGAGTGTCTCCGTTTGTGCAAGCCTCATGCGTCCAAAGCTTGCACTGCGTGAATTGCACCCACTTTTCTCTGTGTTTGCTATTTTTAAATCTACCAACACACACCAGACAATGACATTCCTCGTCATCTGAGCTATTGTCGAGATTTGTGCTTTTATCAATTATACTTTTTTTTGTAGGTGGAAACAAAGTGTTCTTTATCATCTCCATACTTTTGGAAAACTTTCTCTGTTGCCTTTCATTTCTTCTTTTTCGTACTTCAGCTTTTTTCCTCTCTAAAGCTTCCTCTCTCTCTTTCAATGCCTTTAGATTTGATGAATCTGTCAGTATTGTTGTGGTTCCTTTCTTCCAACGTCTATTTTTCCCTATTTTCCTTCTTGATTCAGCAGTTTTAATGGTCTAACATTCTCGGGAGTTAATGGTCCAACATCCACAGCTGAAATCATAGGAACTCCAGTGTCTGTTGCATATAAAACCGAAAAAGTTGACACTGAATCTTTTGAACATCCAGCCTCTGGCCTGTCATTTTCTGGAATGATAGTAGGATCTACTTCATTTTCAGCAATAGATTTCGGTTCTGGATTCTGTCTGTCAGTTGCGTATGAGTGCATGAAATCTTGTTTAGTAAAGATATAAACTTTCAATGGGTATATTCCTGTTTTTCGAAACCCAGTTTTGATGTGTATTGGTATGCATGTGTTGTATAGAACTTTAAACTAAAGACATTTTTTCAAAATTATTTAAATTCTAGATTCTCTCTCGGCTCGGTTTTACTGAATTGTAATTTAAAAGTTATTCGTGTTTTTTTTATTTAGCAAAAATCTAACGATAAGCCATTAATATTATTATAATATTTTATTTGTTTCGGGAATTATTAGTTGTGCAACAAAGTATTTTTAACTAAATCTCTCTTCAGTCGAGACTTGAGTTTTCCTGGCGGAAAATATATTTCTTTCACGAACCAACGCTTCTAGAAGTTATTGACCCCAGCAAGGGAAGAATTTCCTGGAAACACCAGATCCCCTTGGACTCTCTGTGCGAACGCATTGCAAATATTGCGCTTTCCCACCCTCGAGCTGACCTTTGAATTGAAAATTGTTGTGTTTTTCACCCGTTTGGGGTCGGTGTCTGCAATTTGGTCGTCGTCTATCTCAGACAGAGAGGTTTTGGCTGTGAAGAAAGGAAGAGGTCCCTCCTGGCACTCGGGCCGGACTCTGAGGCTTTGCTGCAAAAAGAAGATCGGACCGGTCTGGAGATGCGGGATCGGTGGGGCGAGGCCGTGACGTCTGATACACCGGTGCTGCGACGCCCTTTTAGGCGAAGGACGTGGAAAAGCTAAGAAGGGCCTAAAGAGCGCGAATTATCGTCATCGGCGTTCTGAGACCATTGACTCTGCTGGGCTGGCTCTCTGTGCAGCTAAAATGGATGGAAAACGGTGAAGTCGGTCCTTGCTGGACCCTCTTTCGGACTGTCCGTAGTCGGACCATTCATAGTGTTGCCTCATCGGAAATAAGGTTGAACCGAGCATTCCCACGACCTTAGAACTGGCGCTCCGCCATGTACGTTCTGTCCTGAACTGAGGATTTACTGCTGCTTTTTCGCTGTGTTCATGTACTACGTGAACCTCTAGTGCAACATTTTTTGGCCAATAAAATTACTCTCAGATCCTGCGAAATCTTTCATTTTTACCACATGAACCATCAGTGCTACATTTGTGGAATTAGGGACTCATTAACCCTGTGGTCCATAAAATAACTGTCAGATCCTACGTGCTGGTACAGACAGACTGAACAATTTACATGAAGGTTTATGTGTTCCTGGTTTCTTCACGCGATGCTTCTATATACAGATAAGTCTTTAATTTACTATTTTAATGAGCAGGATTGTTCTGCTGTGTTTCATGTGTAGATAAATTAGCATTGATATGATTCTGCTAAAGGTTAATTAACATTAAATTCCCAGTAAGAAATCTGTCCCATTTATTTTAAATCGATATATGTGAATTCATGATGCAAAAAGGAAATTAAGCTGGGGATGAAGTTTGGAAATGAAGTATTTATTTTCAGATGTATTAAATTGAAATTTTATTTGAAATAAGGTAAATAGGTTTCTATAACATGAGTTTTGATAAAGTTAGTTGGCAATGTAATGCTCATATATATATATATATATATATATATATCCTTACATTTAGCAACACTGTACTGTTAAAAAATAATGGTAAATAAGGATTCATGTCAATTGAAATTAAGAAGTTAGTTTATTATTAGTTAGTACATGTTATCAACATTTTTTTGTAAAAGCAAGAAATGATTTTATCGATATTTGTCAGAAGATTTTGTTTTTATTTGTCAGTTTATGGATCAGTATGATATTTTTAAAACCGTGTGTTTTATTTGGAAGAAACAATGTTCATTCATAATAGTCATGTTTGTTAATTAGTGAAAAGAAAACTAGTATAATAATAGGGCGAGTTGGTAAAGTATTAACAAGAATATGAATCAAAATATAGATGAAGTTAGGTAAGGATTAAAATTGATAATTAAATTGTTAGTGGCCACTATCTAAAAATTTCCTTTATATGAGCTTCACATTAATAAGATAAAATTAAATTGAATTGATATTAATGAGATAAAATTAAATTGAATTAACGCTGAGGATGCTGTATAGTTAATCAGATTTTGAATGTGGATGAGGTGTTGAATTAAAATTCTCTTATATGATCTGGGTCGACACTAAATGTATTATTATGCTTGTTGTGTTTGATTATAATTTTTAATTATGTTCCTTATTTTATGTTTTCTGTCATTATGCATGTGTAGGAATAATTCTGATTTTCAATCAATAAGATTAGGATATGTGAATTGTGTTGTAAAATGGTGGAGTTATTTTTTTATATAAATAAATGTCATTGGTTTAGAGTAATTTCGTCTCTGATTTATTTGCCACCCTTAATGACACTGATGGAGGTAACTATTTGATGAACCTGGGTTAATATTTAAAATATAACATCTAATTGTATATTAAAAACACAACGCAGAAACTTAAGATCTTTATGAATTGTTTTGGCAATAAATGTGGTGATTATTTTAAGGATAAATTAAGAACTAAAATTAAATTGAAGTTGCACTTTATGCCAGTTGCTGATATATTACAATAAGTGAAGATTTTTAATTATTGATTTTGTGAAATGTTTGATGTTTAATTGAATTAATGATTTTAGACTTTAAGCTTGTTTACGTATGTATAGATCCATCTTGAATAATTAAGAGCAGATAATTAGGTGTATGTTGAGTCAATAGGTATAATGTGAATTTAGATATCCAAAATTCAAGAAGGTATAATCAGAGGAAAACTTAAAAGTTTATAATTTTGTATTAATTTAAAAGTTCATAAATTGCACTTCTAATAATAATAAAATAAAAAGGTGAATCGTAAATCTTTACGGCACATGCCTGTAGTAGTACACATTTTTCCTGGTATATTGGTATATTTTCCTGGTATATATAACAGCACTATTCCTGGTATATTGTAAATATTCATAGTTTCACCAGGATGATTTGTAATCCATGCGTCGCAAGCGGTGCTGATATGTTTTTTGAATAGACGGAAAACGGCACAATCCAGCGGCTGCAGTGAGGTGGGAATGAATGCACTGTGACACCATTTTTTTTGAAGTAATTCAATGCTTCAATTGACAGATGGGAATCATGATTATCTAATAACAACAATACTAGTCTGACCTTTGAAATTTTTGTATATTTCACAAACTGTTGGGTAAATTTGAGAAAGTGAACTTCAGCCATCCAACCAGAGGGGTTTGAAATACCTGAGCTCCCAGCTGGGGAGTCATTTAATAAGTAGTCTCTAAATAAATTTTACTAGTCTCTAAAATATACCCTCGGGAATATGAAAAAAGCTGGAATGGAATTGCCACTAGCAGAAACGGAAATGGCAAGAGTCACTAAACTTCCTATCTCAGCTAATGTAATCCGTCCTATTTGCTGAAAGCCTTTACACGCAATAATGCGGTCAGGGGTTTGAACCGTGGTTATTCCCGTTTCGTCGATGTTCCAGATATCAGCACTTTCCAAATTTATACGGTTTAAAATGGTTTGTAGATTGCTAAAAAAATTTGAAACGTTAGTGGGGTTGAAGCTCGATACTCGTGCTTGAATTGTCGCCTCAGATTTTTGAATAGACTGTCTTAGATGTCTTTTGACAAAAGTGGTAAACCAGTCCGGCCCTGACATTTCATTATCATTCGAAGACTGTTGCATATTTGCTCCAACTGCTCTGTGACTTTATTACGTATATATATAATGAGGGTTTAATAGGAGCATATGATGAAAAAGTTATTTGAGTTTTAATGGTTTAAAGTATAATATGTATATATATAATAAACTCACTTAATTTTACTTTAAATTCGAATATTGTATATTTTAAAATCTTAGAGCAATACTAATTTATTATAAAATCACTTTTCTTAAATTCCAGTTTCGTTTTATTTCCCGCGCTGGAGGTGTATTAAATCACGCATTATTTTGGAATATTTATTACTAAAAGAATATTTTAATCGCTTCCACGCGCCCTCAGAAAATCTTGACTTGGCGACTTGTAGGAGCCAGATTTTTCCTTAAAATCCCTAGGTAATTTGCTAAAAATAGCTAATATTCCCTTCATTTTATCACGTGTTTAAATGTTAATCCTTTATATGAGAGAACGCGCGCAGGGATTTTTTTTTCTTTTTGGATTTAAACTTTCATAAGAGATGCACGTATATTCTGCCACTCTCATCATATGTTTTATAAATAAATAAAAAATAGTTATTTACTCGGCCTGTTCATTACTTAACGACTACACCAACGAAATTATTATTGCATTTATACATATAGGTATATGGATTTTATTAAAAATCTAACTATTTATATATATATATATATATATATATATATATATATATATATATATATAAAATAACACCACTCCATGCCCCTGCAACTATAACCGTATGGTTATTTAAGCAGTGACGTGGTCATAAAGCGGAAGAGAAATCACAACACCCGACGGGGTGACCTCTCTTAAAACTTGACATTTCTCTATACCGCTGCCTAATTAAAAACGCATGAAGTCTACAAACATTTACAGGAGCAAAGGAAGGATTGCTATTGTGCTATACATTAAAAAAAATATTTTGGAAACATGGGAAAATAAAACCTTGAAAAACACAATATTACACAGTTATACATGAAATAGCTAGAAAATAATAAAAACAAAAATGCAATGGAAAGACTATACGAAGAAAAAAATACATTAAAAAAACAGAAAATGAAAGGAAAAAGATGAAAAATAAATTAATACAGTAATAAAAATAACATAAAAATGTACACAAGAACAGAGAGATGGGCCGCACACTATTTTAAAAAGTTTGATTTTGAAGAGGAGTTGGCTGATGGAACTCTATTTGAAGGAGAAACACGGAGGATCTTGGAAGAAAGTCCTGAAAGAACTACAAAGCTGTTCTGAATTCATTAGGGGATAATGGGCTGACGAGGAGGCGAAGTTGAATGTTGAACTGGTGAAACGGGACTTTCCATCTCCAAAGGAAAAGGTGGAGTGATGAAGACGCATGAAGGAAAGTTGAAGTTTGGTTGGATTTAATTTCCCTCATCGCTGGAGGAAGATGTTGTTCGGTTGCTGAAGTTGCTAATTAATAAAATATTGGCCAAGAATGTGGGAATGGGACGAAAGCATTGGACTCAACTGAGAAGACTATTGAAGGAACGAAAAAAAAACAATTAATTGGGATATATATATATATATATATATATATATATATATATATATATCTGGATTGTAAAAATAATCTATATATATTTTTATTTCAAGAATCTGTTTGCATTGGTTTCTGAGATATGGTGATTTTTTAAATTCACCCTTTTTATCCCCCTTAGGGATCTAATTTTGAAAAATCAATGTCTAATTCATGCTTTGATCTAAGGAAAACATGTTTAATTCAAATTACAAAGCTCTACGTCAACAGGAAGTGGCCGGAAATTGACAAACAAACAGAATTGTGAGTAAAAAGAAAGATTGTAATAAATAAACATAGTTCGACTAACCTGTCTATGTGTTATGAAGCCAATATTTGAAGGAATAGGTGAATTATGAACACCGTCACTAGGTTGAACTTCATTCTTCATAATTTGGACATATCGGGTCAGACTTCTCAAAGGAATATTAAAATCAGTTTGCCTATTAGATCGTCCGTTAATTAATACTCTATCCACTGCATTTCTTATAACATTCTTAGGTGTTTTAGCCCGTTCAGTTTTGGTTTAGTAATCACGCATGTTTTCTGTAAAAAATAATTATTATTTCTTAAAACGTGATAAAATAGCAGAAAATATTATGAAATATTGTAACGGGGTAAGTTGGCGCATTGAGCCAACTTGCCCTGTGTCCAATGCGCCTACTAACCCCATAATACATTTCTTCACAAAATGGAGACGTAACCTTCTAATCGATCCTAATAAATCACATTTGAAGCAGGTAGAGTAAAAAACTACACAGGTTAAATCGCAATTATTAAGATGAGTATTAGAAATTAGAAAAAGAATGAAGCAGCAAAAATTACTTACCAGCGCTGAAAAAGGAAAAATTGTCGTAAATGTCCACTGCACGTTGGTAACGATGCATAATTACAATGGCGATTGGAGAAAGGAAAAAGAAAGGTTCTATGTGACTGGTTGCGACATCTATCCACGGACGGGCAAATTATCAGGACTGAGCAAACTTACCCCTGTAGCCAACTATCCCCGGTCTCCCCTTAACATAATTACAATGGAAGACATCTTGAAATAGAATCCAAAAATTAAAATACATGCACAAATTCGTTTCTATAACTTCAAGAACTTCCATCCCAAATCGAACAATTCGTTTTGCCGTGACTACGTAAGGAACAAGTAAAATTAATTAAATGCCGAAAGGCAAAGTTGAAGAAGGGCATCGATTCTCTCAGTCGCCTTTGCGCAGTTTTAAATTTTCGTGATATGTTATGACGTTCCCCTAACACGTGAGGAAGTAAGAATAAGTGCAAATTTTAGTTCCAAAGAATTAAAATTTGAATTAATATTTACTTTAACGCTCCGTTGGGAACAACCGACTGATAGACAAAATTTGTATGTTTTGGCTCCCTCTCCACTTTCAGGAAGAGTAGAAATCTGTTCCTCCAGGTGGTTGATGATGGTGATGTTAAGAACACCGCTTTTCAAATGACTTGCCCACAATATGGAATGAAGATATCGCCTTATTGGCCTCACACGCACACTTTGAGACGAATTCGTCATGCATATGTTCGTTAAAATATCCGTTTTGACTTTCTCGTTATACAAATTGAAAGTGTAGTAATCGCCAAGAAACTCGAACTCGAGATTTTGATGAATCGTTACGTTTTAGACCTCCCCTAGTCCGTAAAACACAATTTTAGAATTTTGTCTGTCTGTGAACAATAGGGTGGGCCGAAAAAAACTTTTTTTTTGAAACGCTATAATGCGGAAAACTTGCCTCTAGGACAGATAGGCAAAATGCAACAATTTCTTTTCTTTTGCATACATATGGCGGTAGTGCATCGACCCTAAACTTTTCGAAAATATACGATTTTCATAATTTTTCTAATACCTAGCAAAAAATCAAATAACTTCTATAACAAGTAGCTATAGGTATAGTTTAGTACAACAAAGTGTAGGAAAGATAATATATTTTAAGAAAAATATATTATAAGAAAAATATATTATAAGAAAAATAATATATTTTACAATTTGTTAATAGAGCATTACACAAATAAAAACCACATTTTTTTACAAAAAATTGACAAATTTCCATTGAAACAAAAAGTTATTTCTCATTGTGTAAAATTTCAATTCGTAATCAAATATAGTCCTTTATTTGCCTTCAGTTTCTTTTAGCACTTTGAAATAAGATTTGAATGAAAAACTTTGCATTGGAGATCTTGAAAGAAGTGTAGTTATCATAAAACCATTTCTGGAATTGGAAACGCCGACTTCTTGTGATGCCTCGGTTACCACCTTCACACCTCGTTCCACTGCTTGGGTATGACATGGGAACTTGTCAAAGTTCCCCATAGCCGCTGTTTCACCTGATTGGACCTTAGACCAAATCACTTGATTCGTGAATCTTCGCAGCAAAGGTGGTGGTGAAAGTGTAATAGTGTTCCAATGAATCATTTCTAGAGTCTGTAGCTAGGAAATGATGGTTGGAAACTCCTGATTGACTTTATTTTAGAAGCTAAGTTTCTAGCTTTTATAATTATTCTGAAGCCTAATTCTCTTGTATGATCCCTTTCATCTACTATCAGGCTCAAAACCAAGTTTTCTGGATAGTCAATAAATGCATTTCTCTGAGTTACTGGATCAAAGACTTTTAACAAGTTTTCCGGCAGGAATTGACTATTTTATAACTTTAAATATATGTTCTGGTCCACTTACTAAGTATGTACTTTTCTTAATATGAAACCATACAGACATATATGATTTTAGGATAAAAGAAACTAAGATCTTGTGTTCATCTGTTGGGTTTTCAATACTTAAATACAAACGGACAACTCTGTTCTTCGTTGTTAATCATCTTGAATGGAAAAGTGGACCATGTTCAGGAACAGATCTTCAGGAGAGCTACTGATTTTATAGCATAAATTATATCCAGCAAATACTGTTGATCTTTGCTTAAAATTTTCCGTTCAATTTCTGGAATCTCTCACTAATTACTTTCAAAATTTACCACTGGGAGTTTCTCACCACTAAATGATTTTGGGCCAATCGTTTCGCCATCTTAATTTATGAACAGATGCCGAAATGTCAATTCATTAAAGTGTAAGAGGCACCCCCCACACACTGCAGTGGTCTTTTAACTTGTTTTTCAATTTGGCATATAACACCTGCTTTCTACCCCGTATTGGTAACGGTTCCATCAGATCCAATTACGTCCAGTTCATGTAATAAAAATCCAGTTTCAGTCAACTAAGAAAGAATGCTATTGGCAATGTTTTGAGCAAACCCAAAAGAGGGTGCAACGTGACCAACGAATACAGAACTTGCTTCATGTAAAATTGAATAATGTTCTTCTTTTATTGTTCTTCGAAACTGCTTTGACTTTACTTCTTCAATCACGAGGGTTTCTTCCCATGCCATACCCAAGTAGTGGAACGATGTGTGAAGCTGGTAACCGAGGCGTCACAAAAGTCTTCAGTTAAAATTCCAGAGATGTTTTTATGAGAACTACACTTCTTTCAAGATCTTCAATGCTAAGTTTTTCAAACAAATCCTATTTAAAAGTACTAAAAGGAACTGAAGGCAAATAAAGGACTATATTTGATTACAAAATTGAAATTTTACACAATGAGAAACAACTTTTTGTTTCAATGGAAATTTGTCAATTTTTTAAAAAAACATGTGGGGGTTTTCTAGTGTAATGCGCTATTAACAAATTGTAAAATGTATTATTTTTAATTTATTTATCTTTCCTACACTTTGTTGTACTAAACTACACCTATAACTACTTGTTATAGAAGTTATTTGATTTTTTTAAATGTATTAGAAAAATTATCGTATTAAAAAAATCGTATATTTTCGATAAGTTTTGGGTTGATGCGCTACCGCCAGATGTAAGCAAAAGAAAAATTTTTTGTTGCATTTTATTTATATATCCTAGACGCAATTTTCCGTACTATAGCTTTTCGAAAAGGAAAAATTTTTTTAGGCCCACCCTAGTGAACTCAGAAACGGTTAAATCTAGAGATATGAAAATTTGTATGTGATCTTCTCACATAATTTGTATGTTTCTATCAAATTTTGGACAAAATCCGTCCACGGTAAATTTGTCTGTCTGTCCCTGCATTACGATAACTCAAATACTTAAATAGCTTGATGAAAAAAGTTGGTACAGAGTTTCACCACCGAAAATGTAGGACGTATCAAAATTTATACCCATTTCTTCGAAGGGTTACTGTTGATCCGTATAATAGCATACTTGTCAACATTATAACTTCTACGGCGTCGATAAATAAAAATTGGCCTGACATCTGCTAATATTAATTGTAGATTCGTCCCCAATTTTTGTTTCAATCAGTTGAAACAAAGCTGTTCTTATTCGTCTTTTCTCATCACACAATGACGCGAGGCCGTTATTGCGTAATGGCGCGTTTCATTTCCGCTACTCATTTCCACGTCTATCCCCGCCTTTCGCCTTTGATACTCTCTGAGAAAAATTCGTGGCGTAAAGAAAATTAGCAATTTTTATCTGCGCGAGGAGGTGCGGAAAAGACACCCTTGTTAAGGAGCATACGAGAAAGATTAGGGGAGACCACTCCCGCTGGTTTTATCTTTGCTTCATCACAGAAGTTTATTTTACTTATTGCATGACTTTATCATATAAAATGTATTGTTGTGAAAAAAACAGTTGCCTCTTCTCTCTCCCCAAAATCTTTTTCGATCAGTGCAAAGAAACAATACACGGGTGGGCCGAAAACAACTTTTTTTAGAAATCGATTTTGGCATAGTGCGGAAAAGTTGTGCAATAGATCTGTTAAAAACCTCCAAAAATTTCATTAATTTCGTTTAATATTTAGCCGCGCCCCTTTGACATTGAAAAACAGAAAAAAAGAGAAAAATCGTTTTTTGTGAAAAAATACATTTTGAAAAAAATTCCAAAAATTTTACTGGCATACAATGAAAATGTTACATAATGGGTCAGTTAGAACCCACAAATTTTTTTATCAATTTCTCTCAATATTTAACCGCGCCCCTCTGACATCAAAAATTGGAGAAAAATGAAAAAATATCAGATTTTCTAAAAAATTGTACTATGAAAATTATTTTTCGAAATTAGTATTGACATTTATTGATTAATTAAATAGTATTATAAATAATAATAATTCTATAATTATTACGTAATTTAACATTTTATTCAATTTATTTTACGAAATTAATACTAGCTTATTTTTTCTTGAATTACATGCAGACAGAATACAGATTAAAACAAAAATCTACAAATTTGAAATATAATATAATAATACCCCATAGATATTGAATATTTGGTATTAGAATAATATTGTCCCTTGTTGTCAAACTTTGGTAGTTCTTTCCTTGCTTGAAGTTCGGCATGAATATATTGAAGGGACACCCATTAAGAGTTTGTATTTTGACGGGTGCAAAGATGAAACCGTTCAACAAATCGGTCTTCGAAAATTAACATCACAAGCACATGTAGCATTAATAGAGGAACCAGGTAGGAAGGATATAGGTCATATATCGTTAACTGCTGGTGTAAGTGCAAAAGAAATAGCCCAAGATATTATAAAATTTACAAAAACGTATAATATGAATTTGCAGAACCTATCGGTTATCGGATCTGACGGAACAAATGTGAATACGGGATGGAAAGATGGAGTAATACATTTGCTTCAGACAGACATTGGAAGACCATTACAATGGAATATATGTATGTTAAATGCTAATGAGTTGCCACTAAAGCACCGCATTCTGTAAAAGGACGGTTGCACAAAGGGACCATATTCAAATTCTGGAGCTATTGGATTGCTTCTAAAAGATTGTGAAAAAACTCCTGTGGTCAAATTTGATTAAATTCACTGTAGTCTTCAGCCATTGGATCTGAAAGATATCAAAAAGCTAAGTCCTGACCAACAATATTTGTATCGCATCTGTCTTGCCATAGAAGATGGTAGTTGCTCTTCTAGCGTGACTGACAATATCCCAGGTAAACTCAGTCATGCACGATGGTTGATCACCGCAAATCGTTTGTTACGGTCATACATTGACACTCCAAGTCCATCAGACAATCTTATAATACTCGTGAAGTATGTAATGCTGGTTTATGCTCCAATGTGGTTTGAGATAAAAATGAAATCGAATTGCCCGTATGACGCCCAACATTTCTGGAAAATGATTTCTCTTGCTAGGCAGCTTCCAGACAATGTTAAGCAAATTATTTACAAAGTATTCTCAAACAATGCATATTTTGCGCATCTCGAACACCTATTGCTAACAATGCTATATGAGGTATGTATTCCATGTATGACGTATTATTATATGCATTTCAAATTTGTAGGTTTTTGTTCTAATCTAATTAATAAAGGTAAAATAATATAAGAAAAAATAAGCTAGCATTAATTTCGCAAAGGAAATTGAATAAAATGTTGAATTACGTAATAATTATAGAATTATTAATATTTATAGTACTATTTAATTAATCAATTAATGTCATTAGTAATTTCGAAAAATAATTTTCATAGTACAGTTTTTTAGAAAATACGATATTTTTTCATTTTTCTCCAATTTTTGATGTCAGAGGGGCGCGGTTAAATATTGACAGAAATTGATAAAAAATTTTGTGGGTTCTCACTGACCCATTATGTAACATTTTCATTGTATGCCAGTAAAAGTTCTGGAATTTTTTTCAAAATATATTTTTTTACAAAAAACGATTTTTCTCTTTCTTTTCTGTTTTTTAATATCAAAGGGGCGCGGCTAAATATTAAACGAAATTGATGAAATTTTTGAAGGGTTTTAACAGATTTATTGCACAGCTTTTCCGCACTATGCCAAAATCGATTTCTAAAAAAATATTTCGGCCCACTCTAATGTTTAGTTTAAGTGATCGGAAAGTTCGGTGAAGAAGTACATGGTTCTGGTGCCTTCACCTCGTGATTACTTTTTTTAACTCTACACCCTTTTACTTCCTTTAAGCTGCCCTAAGAAGATCACTGATCAATATTACAATGATAAAATTAGAATTAATGGGTATTAACAATATTAATTACGATATTGTTTACCTGATCCTGTCGGGCGCATTGCCCCTGAACTTGCCATAGCGAATGTTGCGATCACTGGAGGATTAATCAGAAATAAAATTACAATGCGCATTCCTTCTTTCAGATTTAACTTAATGTTCTTCAACTGCATTTCCATGCTACATTCCACAGAGATGATTCTGCGAGGGCGTTAATGATTGCGGGGATAATTCTGATGAGACATTCTGTGGTAAGTCCAACCACAAAATAAAGTATATCACGCAAAATTTTATTTTTGATTCTTTCAATTCATATGAAACGTAATGTGAATAACATAAATTGCAATTATTTTTACTCGATTTTTTGAAGCATTCTTTTTTATTACTTTTAAAGTTAAAAAACAATGCAAATTTTTTTTCTTTATTTAAAACCCACACCGGTCCGGCCTACCCGAGAGGGTGTAAGGCCTTTAGCAGACCGGAGGGGAAATATAAAAGCAATACAAGAATATCAATATGACATGGCACACACTAGAATATTACACACACAGCACAGAACGTTACAAACATTGCAAAAAAGGGACAACAACAAAATAATTAAAGTAACCTAAAACACACTCACAAGAGAAAAAAACAATACGCCACTGAATTAATATTACACTTGGAGAGAACTATAAATTAATTGAATTTTGTTTGATTTTTATCACAAGGTCTGAAACCAACATTAAAAATATTCAAAACACTCAAAAGGAGAGCCCCCAGTATGCACCCAAATGAGGAAAACACAAGAACAAGCTCAGCGCAACACACCAGTAAGAAGAAGGAAATAAAACTTTTTGTAAAGTATCATTAAAAATCCCACAAAAGAGTATCAATAACAGACCCCGTGGTCTCTCACCAGTACAGAAAACAATAAAATCCATCGAGTCCACGTCAGTCAAACAATAAAAAATTCCAGGATAAAATTATCAAATTTTAAAAATAAAAAGGGTAGGCACAAGGTTACCAATTGTTATTCCCCAAGGGTGAATGCTCACCAATGCAAGATTTAAAAAAACAAGAACGGCGTCAGAGACCATTGGTTTCGGAAACTGTTGAGATGCAATTTTGTGAACGCTGACTTATATTTCTAAAATGAGGGGTTAAAAATCATAAGCAGAACTAGTTGATCCCGCGCAGAGTCTCTGCGATTGGTTATACGCATATCGTAATTCTCCTGAGGCTTCTGGAACCAAACTGGCGATCCAGCGCTCCAAGAAAATTCACCAAGACAAAAAAAACCTGCGAAATGGTGGGCGAATAACAGAAAAGTAGCCAATGCACAAGTTCACAATAGCAAGTTCCATGATGATTACCTCAATTTGGGGAATTGAAGAGATTTTATTTTCGCTTACGTAACCTATTTTGAAGTTGAGAAAGAAGTTCTTTAGCTCGCCTAAGCCCATCTGCTTCCTTTCTAACTGATCTCTTCTAGATAATGTCATCCAAAGTTTTAATATATTGCAAGAAATATTGTGCATTTTTCATCTTAAATTACTTTTTATTTTGAGAAAAGAATTTTTTTACACCAGAACGAATATAGTAACAGGTTATGACTATGAAGTTATGCCTAAGGCGGCAGAGGCTACCGGTTTTGTTTGTGAACAAAGCAATCGTTGCCATTGGCAAAAGAGAAATTATCCTTTTTTTCTATTTCACGTTCCTCATAGTTTTATATATAAAGATATTTCAATCAGTTATCTGATTGAATTACCCAGTTTGTTGAATAGATTTCTACATAAATACCTCAACACAGAGGTTTAAGAAAGCTAAATCTTCGAAATAGAGGAGAGATATTGAATATTGATTGGCACCTAGATTGAACCGTCATCATAAATTCAATTCTATTGAATATTTGGGACGTAAAATAGGCAAAGGATGTTTGGACGCTGTGAACGGGATGTTTGAAAGCATTTTTAAGAGGAAGCCCTATGCGGTTACAAATAGTGAATAAGTATTTAACATTATGTATCAATTAATTATTTCAACAAATGACAAATAAAACCCTTACGTTGTTTGAAAGTAAATAGGAAAATAAATTATGGCATCCTCAGATAAGAAAATTGAGTATAATTAATATATAATAACCTTATTGAAATTGTTTAAGGATAAAGTTAGGGGTTTTTTGTTGCTGTTGTTCAAATGTTGCATAGATTAGATCACAAATTTGTTGCCTAATTTCAAGTTGCTCCAGGAGTTTCCTGACCCATTAAGAATATCTAAGAAAGCAGTTATTATTACTAATAATCCTTCAAAATTGGAAGTGGAAGGCAAATTAAGAAATTCAGTAAATGAACACTTATACAAGGAAACGTTGAATCAAAAGGAACAAAAACTTGATTGATTGTGCTTTTGTGTCATTTTTCAGGAAACAATAGTAGAAAAAACTTATACAGTGCATAAAATATTATAATCGGGTTCATACTTTGTGCGTTGGTGTGGATTTTAGAATAAAAAAATATTTTTGCTTGAATTGTGTTAAAAAAATTTCTGCTCTAGTTTGAGGAACCAGTTGTCCAAACTAGGATGCTAGTTTCCTGAACAGGACAGATGGCAATTTTTTTTCTTCTTTCCCACTTTAAAGTGCCTTTAGTGAAAACATAATTTTTCCAAAGATAAATAGACTGCCAAAAAAATCCGACTAATTTTTTCCATAATGGCTTCTCTATCAATGCACATTAAAAGAATGTCCAAGAAGTATAAATTCGGCGACATTCCCCTATTAGCAGCTTTCAAGGATTGAATGATATATTATTCTGAAAACAATGTAAAATGGATTAAAGGATACTATTATTTAATTTCAATTGATAAACAATTATATATTTAATTAAACCCTCGAATTTCTACGTTTTTTCTGAAGAAGCTACCATGCCTGGAATCATTTTCCGCCATGAACAGATGCATCCCTTCACACTGCATGTGTGACGGAATGCTAATTTCATCAGTATGTCTCATGAAAGAAACTGCGCCATAATCTATTTCTTATAGATATTATTTCTGAAAATTTCAAAGCACATAGCTCTTCCTTAATTTAAAAGACTATTGCTTAATTCTAAACAATTATTTGATTTGATTAATTTTAATTTACTTTTGCATCAGTTCCGGATATTTGACTACGAGTGTTAGCAAATTATTCATGCCGAAATGATAAAACTTGACGATTTGGCGAAATATAAAGCTCAGAGTTTTAGCACAGTGAAGCTTCAGTCGGAAGAAAAAGTGAGCTTTGAAGAATCTTATCTGAAAGAATCTATCTTTAAAATTAAGTGAGGCACCATTATTTTCACAAAACTCTTCCATTTTAATCACGAACTTTTGAATTTATATATGCATAAACGTATTAGAATTTAAATTGAAAAAGTTGCAAATTTCTGGGAGTTTATCTGAAATTATACTTTCCTTACATTATCGATCTTCATCTGAGTTTTGTCAACTACTAAGCATAATATCTGATTCCATGAGCAAGCAATCAAATTTAACAGAGGGAATGAAACTATGAAATTTCATGCTGAGAAGAGGAAAACTTTTAATCAAGATTACCTCAGGAAATGAAAATTTATTGATTGATTAATTAGCCTAAAATTTTTAAGAGAACGTTTAGGAAATGTCGAATTCAGCTGCGGTTTAAAACCGTTCGAAACTTTGTTTATAATAAGTGCACGAAATGTGAATAATTCATTCCTTTCAACATGTTTTCAATTAATTAAAATGAATATAGAGAAACAGACCTGAGTGTGGGTTGGTTTCGATCCAGAAGCGCATATTGCGATTGAGGGCTAGATTGCAGTGCTTTAGATAGAGAACACGAATAAAAATAATACAATGAACAATATCAATAGCGTAGCCGACGAAGCCGAAAAAACGAGAAGGGCAATGTGTTACTCAGTCTAGTGCGATAAGCGTGAGTGTACGCTCTGAAGTTCTTTTATGCTATTATTTCTTAAACGTATGCTAGTGGCAACTTTGGACAGTTGAAAATTGGAATGTCGTTAATTAATGACGAGTAGTTTTATTTTTTAAACGATTGAATGTAAAATTTATTTATTTATTTATTTAAAGAATAGCACACTACACAGAAAACTCCATTTACAGAGTGCTATGAACGACAAACACACAAAGAACATAAGCCCCAACGAGTAAATCAGAAAAAAATGCCCTAGAAAATAAAAGGTTGAACACAGAGAATACACAAAATCATAAATATTTTGCAAACGCATATATAATTAAAAACGTAAACATATAGAATTAAAAACGAAAACACATAATCACAAAAACATTAAAACACACTATGGTTCTAAATGTTGTATTATTAAAAAAATTAAAAGATAATTTCCAAAAGTCAAGGGTTAAAAAGTGTATGTATATATTAAACTTATTATTTTTCGAAATGTGTTACAAATTTGAATTAAATAAAATCTCCTTATCCGTACTTGATGAAAGGAATTTTTTTCAAATCATGATTCTAGTCGCAAGTTGGGCACCAATTCGCAATGTATTTTGAAAAATAATTAATGACGAGGCGTTTTACTTCTTAAACGACTGAATGTAATGAATTTATGTAAACATTAAACTTATTATTTTTCTAAATGTATTATAAATTTGAAATAAATAAAATCTCCTTATCCGTACTTGATGAAAGGAATTTTTTTTAAATCCTGATTCCAGCGGCGAGTTGGGCGCCAATTCGCAACGTATTTTGAAAAATAATGAATTAAATATTTACATGAAATTTACGTTCAATTCTCAACACATTAATATTCTAAACTCCTTTTTTTCTGTACTGCCTAGCACACTTGTGTGTCACTAAACAAAATGCGTAGAGTTTAAAATAACGGCAGTACATTTTCTCTTCTGATGAAATATTTCTTATCTTCTGCACTTAAATTTTGTGGATACTCAAAGACAGGAGAATATATAATTTTATCTAATGTTAAAATAATATAATTCTTTGATAATCTATTTTAGGAATTAGAAATACCAATAAACTTTTAGTTATTTTGTCACTTATATATATAGTGATACCTCAATTTCCGTCGATAATCAGTTTAAAAACAATCAACGAAATACGAAACTGACGAAAACCGAGGAAATTTTTACATACTAGCTGCGACAAGCGACTTCGTGCGCGAATAATTTGAATTATTAATTTTTTTTATCCAGGAATGTAAATCATTTGTTGCATGTTATAAGTGGAAATTAAAAGTCCTGACTCTTGATGATTATTGAACTACTTGTAAATGTGTACTTGTCTGCTGATATAATTAGGTATTCTGTATATCTAAGTTAACGCAATTTTGTATTATACATTTTTTGTCTTACATTTTTTGCTAGGATGTAGAGGTTTTGGGGACTAGATGCACGTGAAAACGCCCCATATCGTTGTCCATGGGAAAAAACATTGTTTTTCCAAATGTGCATCTGCCACTTTGAGTGTCTGTCCTTGATCCTTGTTGATTTCCAGGGAAATTATTATTTTTAAATGGAATTGTAACCTTCTGAACTGGAATGCTAAATCCATCGATATTGTTGGAATATGCGGAATTAAAGAACTTTCTCCTTTCGCTATGCCAGTCATAACAATAGCTCGCGCAATCTTTCGACATAGGTGCGAATTTGTAACCATGCACCATTGCGCAGTCTCTGTGCCTCGAGGTTACGTATCAAAATTAACTGTCAGCTTGAGAGAAGGTACACCTAAAAATCCTAAGGAGTTACGTATTTGAACAGTAGAAGCTGCCATTTAGGTAGATTCCTTATAGGAAGTTTACCTATTGCAATGGTTCTCATGACACGACTTTCGGAAAATTTTTGCAGATCTTCACAGTTCATGACCCCTAGAACCCAAAACCACCCTTCGTTAAAACGTTTATATATATATCAATGTCATGAAAATCAATAAATGTTGAAATAAAATGGAGAGACTGTAGTTAATCGGTAAAAGCGTATAGATGCTCATCAGGGTAAGTAAAATCGGTACGAACCGCAAAACAATTAGTGAAATCATAATGTTTTCTGCGAACAGTGCTGGCATAAAGCTAAAAAAATGTACTTTACTTGGTAATATCTTGGCACCTTCACACACAGCAGAATTTTGTAAAGTTATCTGTTTGTTTTGTTTGATATCAAACGTATTTATTTCTCATCGATACACCAAAATTTTATACAAAATAAGAGACAGAATTTAAGAGGTAAACATTGAGGAAACTGGATCGTAGAACGCAGGAGAGTCCAAGTTACAGTTATTTCTTCTTTCGGTTGTTTACTAGCGCATCTCGCGCTGTCAGTTATTATCCTCAAACCGGACATCCTCCCTACCCTTGTCAACCTCCAAAGGTATGACCTGTTGAATAGGACGAGTTAGCTCTTTACCGCCAAGGCGTAGTACGCAAGATCTAACCTTTCCAACTCGGCTTTTGATAAGCTTGTCGACACGAGCTTTTTTCCACATGTGTCGGGGCGTTACGTTTTCATGCAATAACACGACATCTCCTTCTCGGGCATGAGATGATTTATCGCTATTGCGTACCTGGTGAAAAGTGCTCAGTTGTAACAAATACTCCCTAGACCATTTTTTTCCAAAAGGTGTCTAGTAAGTCCTGATGAATCCTGTAATTCCTTGTGAGATTCACGATCTTTTGTTCCGGATAGGAAGGTACTAATGTTAATTTCTTGCCTGTCAAGAAATGAGCTGGCGTTAGTATTTCATCGCTGTGATTTTCCTGCTTATAGACTAGATGTCTACTATTCAAGGCGGCTTCTATTCCCATCAATGCTGTTTGAAGACTTTCTTCGTCTAGGAGGGCTCGGTCAAGCGATTTTCTGAGGCATTGCTTCGTCAAGCTGATAAATCGCTCCCACCAAGCCGCCCGTGGAACAATGAACTTCCACTTTATACCATTAATGGCATAAAAATGGTGTACCTTAGTTGAAGCTAAGCTATTCCAAAGAGAAATCAATTCTATGTTTGCAGCATGGAAGGTGGTGGCATTATCGGTTTAGATAGAATGGGGTAATCACCGTCGACCAACAAATCGTTGCAATGCCATCAAGAACTTATCCGTGGTCAAATCTGAAACTACCTCAATGTGTAATGCTTGTGTATTTGAGCATGCGAACAGTGCAATGTAAGCAATGCCCAAAGATTTAGAATTGCGTACATATAATGGACCTGCGAAGTCAATCCCTGTTGTTGAGAAGGGAATGTAAGGAGTTCACTCTATCCGCTGGAAATGGAGCTTCAATCTGGGTACCACGAGGCGCCTAAGAAAGCCTACATGGTAGGCAACCGTGGATAACTCGTTTTATAGCTTCACGTCCACGTAGAATCCAATAATTCGATCGTAGTTCTGAAAGAACAATCTTGACACCCAAGTGATGCAGACGCACGTGAGTGTGAAGTATGAGAAGTTGCACAAAATGATGAGAACCATCAAGTAACAAGGGATGTTTCCCTTCTGAAGTAACCTGTGCGAACTGCAATCTGCCTCCAAGTCGTAAATGATTTTCCTGAAGAAAAGGGTTGAAGCGAGCAATCTTCGATTTAGCAGGTAGTGGCATAGAATTTTCAAGTGATTTTATTTCGACAGGGAAGCACTGCTTTTGATAGACGAGTATCTAGTAGTCTTTAGCCTTTTCAATTTCATAGGAAATCAATTCCTGAAATAAACGGTTCTTAGACTTACAATAATTCAGAAAACGTAAAATCCAAGCTGTAACGAGAAGAAGTCTGGTATATGAGCTGAAGTATGAGGCGTTTATAACAGGCTGAAATGTTGCACTACGCAAGGGTTGCACCTTTGGCTTCCGAGTTTCAGCTGTGCATTGTGGAATTTCTTTCAATGAGTCTGATTTAGTAGGCCAATTATCTGGATGTTGACTTAACCAATCGGGACCATTCCACCAAATATCCAGGGACGAGAGTTAGGCTGGAGAAATGCCTCTTGAAATATGATCCGCTGGTTTCTGAGATACTGGACAATGTCGCCACTGTGATGGTGTCGTACAGTGAAGAATTTCTGTTGTACGGTTGCAGACGAATGTTCTCCAACGGTTTGGATACCCTCGAAACCAACTTAATGCTACTGTTGAATCAGTCCACAGTGTTGCTGAATTGCGATCCAGTGAAGTGTTAGAACATATATAGTTAAGTAAGCGAGCTCCAATCAGGCATGCCATCCGCTCAAGTCGAGGAAGTGTAATCCTTTTCAATGGAGAAAGTCTATTGCGACTACATAACAACTTGAGTTTAGTTGTTTTGCCTTCTTGAAAACGAATGTATAGCACAGCTCCAAAAGCTCTTTCAGAACAATCACAAAATATGAGTAAAGAGTAATCTGAGGAAGGTGATAGTCCAATCCATCTAGGTATACCTATGTCATTCAGTGATGAAAGTTCAGAAATCCATTTGTTCCACTCTTTGGCAATGTTTGGAGGTAGAATTTCATCCCATTGGACTCCAATCAGCCATGTATCTTGGACAAGAATTGTTCCCACAACTATTGTATGTGCAAAGAGTCCCAATGGGTTATAAAATTTGGCTACTGATGCCTTGGTCTGTAACATCAGCGATTGGGAAAGGAATCTCGAAGGATTTAACTTTACATCGAGATTCAATTTAAAATTAATTTGTCTAAACATTCTTTTGCTAAAAAATTAAATACGATGTTCTTCAACTGCATGTGAATGAACAACAGTGTACACTGTGAACAAAATTAATTAATCGTAGTCAATAAAATCTCTAATAACCTTATTAGTGTTTGGGGGAATAAATATTTCGTGGAAGCGTTTAGGACGATTTGCAGAAACATGTAGTTCTTGAAGCCGAATGAGCACTTGATATATTGTCCGAAAAAATTCAATTAGTTGAACGGAATAAGAAAAGGATATTGCGATATCAATCATTTAATATTAAGAAGAGGAGTCGCCAATATATAAAACACAACAGCTCTTAGCAGTTTAAATGGGTTCCTACCCCTACAGTGAACAGATGCTTCCAGAAATGTCGCACAATTGATGATGGTGGGAAAAAAAGTGAAACCAGTAGCGGCTAAGGTCTTCATTGAAGGTGTAGTTTTCAGATGCATCAAAATGTAGGTTTTAATATTTCAATCCAGCAATAGTTCAATACATTTCTATTAATATTTGAAAGCTTATTCTCATGTTTCAATCTATTTTTCTGTACTCATCTGTTGTTTCTATTTAAGCGTTATCTTACGCACTTATACACTATATTTCAATTATCGCATTCCAAGTTTTAAAACAATTGGTATTATACGAGACCTGCAAGTTTAATCTTGTAAATACAGATGAAAGCAAACATTTATTTGAAGTTTCATTAATACGATCAAAACAGTCTTATAGAACGGTAATTTTGTTCATACCGATGAAACAGATATTTTACTGTCATAGTATTACTACTGATGAAAGCAAGATGTGTGAACATAATTCGCATAAATAAAAGAGAGAGAGTGAAATAAAACCATTTGTTTCTCTTATTGATAGCTGTTTTTCCAGTTTAAGTTCCATCTAATCTTGTTTTTCCCTTTTCGTGAAATATTTTACAGTGATTCTTCAAACGGTTCATATTATAAAAATGTGAAGAAGATTATCTTTTATTCTAGTAACATTTTTTTCTTTTGCGTATTTATCACGACAATAGAAAATTGTCGTGATAAATACCAATCTCATTTGCCCATTAGGATACTTCTAAGTGCTATTTCCACTGTTAAGGTTATGATGGTAAAAATTGCTTTCTTTTGAAATTAGTGTCTTATAAGAATTTTATTTAACTTGAATTTCATTTTTCATCATCATAAATAGCTGATTCATTTTAGCACACCCGATTCTGCATTTTATTTTTGTAAAATGTTTGTATTTGTTTGGAAGTAAGATTTCTACTAAATTTTGGTATATAGTATTGCACATTGTTTGTAAATATAGCTTTGTAAGATAGTGGATATATGGGGACAAAGAAGGTATACTGGTTTTAAATTGTTTAGCGCAATTCTTAAGATGCTTCAAATTTGGTGTTAATACGGATACAATGGTTTGAAAGCACCCTATTAGCACAAGATATTGTAAGATATCCTCAAAATGTTATTCGATATTCTGAATACCACACAATATCGGGAGGATATCGTAGCAATATCGCATAGCATCTTGTGCTAATAGGGCAGTTGCGTAGAGCCTCGAGATATACATTAGTCGTAACTCACATTTGACAGTGAAAATCTCGACACTAAGGCATTTAGGGATCGACAAGGAAATGATGGAGAAGAAAGGGGATTTCGACTCATCCCGTCTTACAGAATATTGATAACAAGATGAAACTTTCATCAATGACTTCGTTTGATGTGTAGGATATTTACATGCATTTTCGTGAAAATACAGTATGGACTCCACTTAATGTGATCACTTCGGAACTTAAGGAGTTTGATAACATTAACCTACTGATAACAAAAACCGAATTAGGTAAAATGAAATATGTATTGTGACAATCGTCTTGTGGGTATACGTGAATGCAGTCCAACAAACAGGATTTTTAAAAAATAAAGCTCTTTATTTTACAAATATTATAAGAAAAGAAACATAACACAAGTATTATAACATCACTTGTAAAAAATCACAACAGAGTTTACCATTAAATCTCAACACAGCGCTCAAAGGCTTCTTGTTAGCTCACCAGCTTGCTTGCTTATCAAAATCTAACAAACTTCTCTTGGCTGGAGAGCTTGCTGTTATACTTTTTCGACTGGAAGCGACGTAATCTCCAGGAAGTTCATGAAGCCAGTAGAAATAGCTTGATAGTTCGAGGTCTCTAGAAAATTCCTTTTGCCACCAAGTCGCCAAAACGGTCGCCAAGTTTAGCATTATAATATATATAAATATATATATTATCTTATTTAGGCTATATATATATATATATATATATATATATCTCTCTATATATAGCTTCATCATGGCTCAATCTTAAATTGTAAAATTGTATATATAATTCGATCAAATCTTGGTTTATCATAATGTTCGGTAAAGGACATGGTGTTTTACTTTATAGCCAACTGTTCTGAAAACAATATGATTTCACTAATTAACGGGTCTATAATTTACTTACCGTGAGCATCTACGCTTTTCGTTACTATAGTCCTCCATTTTAATTTCAACCATTTTTTTTACTTTCTGCACTTGATCATGGCATATGATATATATATACATACATAATGGGAAATAGAAGAACATTCACTCAGAATATACTATAAATTTATATCAAACAAGACTAATAATAAAAAAGGAATTACTAGGTTCAATTTATTTTAATAACAATTATATTTTGTGGACGTATCCCATAGCGGTTCAATTATATATCAGTTTAGTATGTCATATGTCATTATTGGTGGTTCAACGTACACTACTGGTTTCAAAATATCAAGGAGCTTCTCATAAATTTCGTCTTTCTATTGGAGCTTTTCTCTCCTTACACCGTCCCCATAATAAATCAACAACTTTTATTTCTTGGAATTATTAGAAAAAATATCTAGTTTGTCCGTTTGTTTTTCCAAGATTCAATTATAGTTGCCATCAATTCTCTTTTCGAGTGTTTAAAGAATGCGCTCTATAGTGGTTTTGCAAGGTAATAATGACTGCTGAGGGATAACTCGTAGCGGAAACTTTAAGGTAAGTTAGAATTTAGTTAAGCACAAATGTATCCAAAGCAGGAGAATTTTTTTATACGTTCCACACCTAGCAAATTTGCTGAGTATTGACACGATAGCATTTCATTTTCTTCTTCACTCAAATGAATAACTATTTTAAAATAGTTCTTAAAAAATACATTATGCCAATTCAAATAACTGCATATTAAAAATTCGCATAAAATCCGAAGAATAAAATACATTAAGTTCCTTGCTTTGGAAATTGCTGTTCTGTAAACCTATCATTAAAGACATTATAAAATTTACCTATAGTTTTTTTTCCACCTTAAAATTTTTTTGGGAGATGTTCACATTACAAAGGAACTAAAAGGCTCATTTAAAATAAATCTGATTTAACATCAATGGTTAAAGGTTCCAAGTCATTAGAAAAATTAGATATTATAAAAATTAAGAAAATGTATGCCACATTCATAAATTATGGCATTTGTTCGTCAAAATCAGGGAGGCGTTTTAAAATCTGCTTTTATCCATGTAATTCCGTTGTGTTGTTAATATATCTGGCCTCACTTCACTTATCTTATGAGTAAACGTTTAATTATCGTTTTAGCCGTTCATTTTAGCTAACAGGAAAAGGCCAGTAATAGGGCTGGACTAATCGCAACTGGTCTTTTCTGTCTCATTTAAACCAGGATAATTACAGTAAATGCAGAAGTTTGAATACACAAAAAAAAATTATAGTTTTGGAGGTAATTTTTTTTGTGTTTGTAGAGGAGCTGTGATGACACGTATAAAGTCCCGGTCTTAGGGGATGATCTCCTTTGCCCATCATCCAGTTTGCATTCCCTATTTCAGTTTTTCTTTGAATATATAAAAGAAAACTATTCAAAATTGATACGTGAATTAACAAATTAAAGAGCGTGCGATTCCCTACAGATTGGTTTTTTGATTGTTCTTCAGGCTTTAAGAGTTTTTGAGATAATTGGTCTGAAAACGGATGAATTTCTGAAAAATCTTTATTGATAGTACAATAAACGGAGGGTTTGAAGAACAACAATAAATCATATAGTTTTTGAAATTAGCACAAATATTGTCAAGGGTCTCTTGTTGAACTTAGTAAAAGTCCCCGACCCTGGGGGAAGCTCACGTCGCCGTGTTGGATTTCATCTACCAATTTTTAGTTATTTCCGTATATGTTGAAAAGTATTCAATTTCGCAATTACAATTGATATAAGAAAGTAAATAACGTAAATTTCCTACAGAACATGCTTTTATTTTTCTCCCATTTTTAATAGTTTTCGAGATATCGAGTCTCAAAATTTGTAGCCATCTTGGATTTTATCACCACATTTTCTTAGTTTTTCTTGAATACCTCGAAAACTATTCGATTTCCAAATTGCATGTGATACAGAAAATTGATAATATTAAAATTCCCAAAAAATCTATGCTTTTATTTTTTTTCTAGTTTTATTAGTTCCTGAGCTATGTAAAAAAAACTAAGACAGGGGGGTATAAAATCCAAGATGGCGACAAAATGTTAAAAGCCATTATCTCCTAAACTATTAAAGCTAAAACAAATATAAAATCATGTATTTGTAGGGAAGTTTACGCTCTTTAATTTGCTGATTACATGTAATTTGAAAATTGAACAGATTTTGAGATATTCAAGAAAAAGTAAAAAAGTGGGATGAAATCCAACATGGCGATAACATTTGAGATCCATAACCACGGAAACTATTAAAGTTTGAAGGAAAACAAAAAGTATGCACTTGTAGAGAAGTTTACGCTCTCTACTTTGTTAAACAAATTGTAATTTGAAAATTGAATAATTTCTGAGATATTCGGGAAAAACTAAAAATTGGTACATGAAATCAAAGACGGCGACGCGAGCTCCCCCACCCCCCAGGGTCGGGACTTTTACAATGTTCAACAAGAGACACTCGAGAACATTGTACCAATTTTAAAAAATATAAGATTTTTTTGTTTTGTTTAAACCCTTCTTTTATTATACTATCAATTAAGATTTTTTACAAATTTATTCAGTTTGAGACCAATTACCTCAAAATTTTTTAAAACCTGAAGAAAAACAGAAGTTCCAATCTGTAGGAAGTAGCACGCAATTCAATTTGTTAAATCACATGTAATTTAAATTTCATAATATTTTTCTAGATATTCAAGAAAATCTGAAAAGGGGGAGGAAAACCAAGATGCTCCCATTTAGACCCACTATCTCCAAGAATATTAAAGCTGGTAGCAAACTAAAATTATGTATTTGTAGGGAATTTTACACTTTTTAATTTGTTGAATCATTTGTAATTTGGAAACTGAATGGTTTTCGAGATATCTAGGAATAACTGAAAAAGGGGCATGAAATCCAAGATGGCACCGCTAGCGCCCCCCCAGAACCGGGGACTTTTAGTGTGTTCATCATAAACCACTAACAAACACGTGTACCACTTTTCAAAAACACAAGATTTAATGTTTTTTTTCATTCCCATTTTTTTTACCTTCGTTGACTGGACTAAGAGTATTTCCTTAAATGAATTATCTTTCTTCAGACAGAAACTGCACGCTTGAAAAGGTACCTCTTAAAGAGCACTGTAACTTTGCAAAATGGCTTTAAAACAAGTTTCTAACGTCTATGGAGAGAAATTCATAAACCTAGAGTCCCGAACTCCTTTTATGCATCCTGAGGATATCTGGTTTAGCAATATTTTTTGCTAATTGGGTTTGCTAATTCCGACATTTATACATATCTTCCCTTTTTCAGAACAGTTTTAATCCTCTAAGCGTTTTGCACGCATTTTTCAAAAATATTATTAAGATTTCAGAGACTTGATTGCACTTAATTAAGATTCAATTATTCAATTTAAAAGCAAATTTCTAAGACTTTAAAGCAAGCAGATCGAAATAGCTAACCGCTAAGAGCATTAAAATACTTTGAAGCGCAAAGCTTCTGTCAGGATTGCGTTGTTTTCAATGCACTCCGTTTCACAAGCTGATAAGACAATAAAAGCGATTATGCCATTTTAAATTCAAGTTAGACTCATGAAACACATGCGTGAAACCACGACTAAATTTAATTTAATCGAGTCTTATGTATGGCTATAAAAAGAATGGTCACTGAAAACCCATTTCAAGAAATAACACGCTTTTTCATTTCTGTAGTGGAATTTGAATTAAATCGTGCATGTAATAATATCTTAAATTGTAGTTAAGGGGACATATATAATCTTTCACTGATTAATTTTTCATTTCCCAAAGAAAAAACATAAATTTTGCCAATCATGGAATACTAATGAATTTAGATTACGAATTACTTGAGAACAGATTTATTTTTTTGAGAGAAGATGGGAATGTTAGAATGATACTGCATAGTATTAAGAAAGTTTACCTACATTCTGTATTCCAGGGTACCTTTATTAAAACCATGTTATTCCATATTCTTATTAAGAGGAATCAGTCTAGATAATATACGCTAAGAGATATTATTATTTTTTTAACTTTAAGACGAACTTGGTAATTGAAAAAATTATATTCCTAATTTTCAGTTCCATATTTTTTCAAAGACTTTGTCCGTCGTTTTTGAATTGGTTCGAAAGAGATTTTTTTCCCACTCTCAGGATTTACATGACTCGGGTATATCGTATTATCCACTTATCTGAAACTCCCTTTCTATTCACGTTGATTATCAGAATGAAATCCGACGGATTCGCTGAATTTCTGATTGGTATCAAATCCTGTCTTTATAATGAAAGCATTACCTTCTGATTTGCGGTTTGGTTGTAAGGTAGGCTCCGAAATAAGGTTTCATCTTCTTTAAGGGAATCGCATATTCTCTCTTTACTTCTTCTCGCTATCTTTCTCGTTTTTCGTGTCCTTCCTGATCTTGGATGAAGTTATAAAATATCCCTAAACATCTCATCTTAGCAGTCGATTGACAATTGAATCGACTCTTTTAGCTCAAGAATGCCGAAATTTTGTTAACTTCTATGCCGAGCTCTGCGACTAGAGTCTGAAGAGAAACGTTTTGCGTTTTAGCGAGAAAAGCAACTTTTAAAGCCAAATTAGGATATGAGAAATCACTTATACCTACACTCTTAATAATCCTTTCTCAAAAAATTGCCAAAAGAAACAACATAGTTAATTATATAAAAAAACTGTTCCATCAAAGTCTATATAAAAAAAAAATTACCTCTGAA
The DNA here is from genome assembly GCA_013235015.1 of Araneus ventricosus. Taxonomy (NCBI): domain Eukaryota; kingdom Metazoa; phylum Arthropoda; class Arachnida; order Araneae; family Araneidae; genus Araneus; species Araneus ventricosus. Next base: position 48,143 of record BGPR01002815.1, on the reverse strand, counting down.
CGATGTGCTTTATATTAGTACCGAATATCAGCTTTCATCTGAGGTTTAAAAGCACTCACCTACTGGATTATTTAAATAATTTATAATGACTCCAAATAATTTTTAAAAATTCCAGGTTATAAGCAATTCAGTTTAATCAGTCCACCAGAGAATACCTGGAATAGACAAAACTAAGAAATTTATTCTGTAATCCCTTAGAGAATTATTCAATAACACTCAGCCCACCGAATATCTTGAATTAAAAATTGTCATCAAAATATGTTACAATTTCTTCCAGGATAAAAGTTTTTCAAATTGATATGGTTTAAAAAGGACATACAAAACAAAATTCTTATATTCTAGACTTAGGTACCGACTGGAAATATACAGCCCAAGAACATGTCTGGTATAATCCTAGACAAATTTCAACAGCCCACTTGATATGCAAGTTACATAATCAGTGCAATACTTTAACCTGTGTTATTTACGTGAAATTGCAATTATAATAACCTAAAATTATTTAAAACAAGAGGCACTGATACCATGAAAACATCTGAACGTTAGTTATCTTAAATCCGAAACTCAATGATGAATTAAATCAATGGCGATCCGCTGTAAGGAAGAATCTTTTCAAAATGGCACTCTGTATTAGAACTGGAGTTTTTGAAAATCATAAAGTAAATGCGAAACTGCAGATAGTTCAAAGCCTATCCCACCATTTGCCATCATATAGAAATCCACTCTGTAGCATTAGATTAATAAAGTTTAAACGAGAGAGTTATGATTATGTAAATTCTATAACATGTCGTCGGGTCGGGATAGAGTCAATTTTTTTTAAAAAATAAATTTTGAAAAAGTATTTTTAATTATTTTACAATTTTAGCAAAAGTTTTGGAAATTCATTTAAGTACTTTTTATTAATTTCAGATCAATATCTACATTATTTTAGGTAAAATCTAACTTAGTGGAAATAAAGCGTCCAAAAGTTCTGACGGATCCGACAAACAGTGCCTGTAAGCAATAATGAATATATAAAATAACGCTTGAATTGAAAAATCGCGCAATGAATCATTTTTTTCTCATCTACAAAAATTTAACTCAGTAAAAGGTCATTTACATGGATTTTATGGAGCGATCGAAAGACTATTTATTAGTGTAACATACAATTTTAAATGCATGAAGCTATTTCACAATTGAATTTAATAGCTTATTTTACATTAAGCAACAAGCAATCTTAAAATGTAAAATTTAATGCTTTGTAGACATAATGTTTTTAAAGAAATTAATAAAAGAAGTCTTGCTTATATGGCTTTAATGTCAAATACTTAAAAATACAGTATGCGGGCATTTTAAACTATTATACTTAAATTTTGAAAATTCGCTTATTTTTACCAAAAATTCGTAAACAAATAGTAAAATTTTAGAAAAAAATATTAGGTAATTCTAATTTATTGTTTCTTATGTAGGTAGACAGTATTATTTCACATTCGCAACAGGAGTCAGAGAATTTCTGCCACGCTAACAAATATTTCAAGTCAGCTTTTATCAACCATGCTGAAAAGTTGGCATGATTAAATCACGTATCCTTCATGAATCTTTAACATTAAATATCAGCCTCAGATTTGAATACTATTGGACTAAATTGTAAGCAAAAATAAATCGTCATTTATTCATTCACTACATACTCTATCATCGAAACTTTTTACGGAGATTTAAAGCATGCTTGGTAACAGCTAGTAATCGCTTAGAGACAAGCGGTGAGTTCTTCCTCGCTATCTATGTTCTATGTAGGGCGAAAATCTCTGCCGAGTTCGTAGATTTGCTGGCCAATTCAAAGGAAGCGAAGAGGGTTTGGAAAAAAATTTCATTAACTAACAAATTAACAAAATGTTAATTTATGGTCTTATTTTCAGATTCCGCCCTACGACGCAATGTACAGCGGCACCTTCTTGTGACATATGTAATGAATTCTAAAATTTCTATCTATGAGAATTACAGCTTTCAGATTAAATATACCATTGCTTTCATTTCTCTGCATGCCTCCATTGAGGAACTATTTAATTTTAAAATGAAGGAGTCCTTTGTGCCACACCCTGTAGTTACTCCTATAAATTGTGTTTAATAAACCTAAATCGCACATTCGAAAATTCCTATTATGAGGTTTTGCGCTTCCAGTTTGTGAATAAATTTTGTAGAAAAATATCATCAAAGGTTTCCAAGTTATCGTTTAGACAAGTTCTTTATATGAACGAAATGCTTCGAAAATAATTGTAGGTGGATTTTGTCATAAATCAAAAAATGAAGTTAATCCGATTTCGTCAAAATTATAATTTCACATATCAGCTAGTATCCTGCAAAAAAAGATTTTACTATGGCTGTGACGTCACATCCTTTTTCTCCTGCAAATTTCACAATGGATTACAAAGTTAATTTGGAACTGCGAAACTAAGAAGTTTAACGTTAACGTAGAGAGTCACTATTTCGGAAGTTTTATAATGGAAAAAGGAATATAAATCTTTTGTTGAGAATATGGATTTAAAATGCATTACTTTAGAAAGCTGTTTGTAGCATTGTGTTGATAAATTGTCAATTGTTTAGATTTTTTAATTCCTTTATTAGGAGGGACAATAATTCTATATTTAATAAATATGTTTACCGTAAATTAAACATTCAGATTCGTGAAGAACACATATCCTATCTTTCACTGATACGCAGAAGACGTATTTTTACATATAGCGAAAAACGATGTAATTTATTAATTAAGTTATACCCCATGGCTTTATCAAACTCACTATACGAATATTGAGCAAGATATTTAAGAACATATTTAAAAGTTTTCTATTTATTAAAGTAATATCTACAAAAAGTATGAGCCTTATTAATTGTAGTGTGCAAAACTAAAACCGAGATATTTCTGTTATAAATTTCAAAAATTGTTCCATTAGCAGACAGAATGCAGTTGTAGAGCCAAGAATATTAAAAATATAGTATAAGCTGCATTTATTAAAAAATAAAATATTGAAGTAAAAAGAATTTTAAATGCTAAACTAATTTCCTTTTCAGATAGTTTTAAAAAACTGAAACAAGAGACGTCAAATACTTTTCGTTAATTCCTTCTGATACAAAAAGTTTTATTCTTTTTTGTAAATGTAAATCAAAACGATGTCGAAATTAAATATCTTGTGTTGTTTGGATGCATATCTTTTTTTTCAATCATCGCAGCTTTTAAATATAAACATTCGCTTACGTTCGCAACAGGCAGGATCATATTAAGCAATCTAATTTTACTGAAAGAAACCGGTTGTTTCAAAATCAGATGCGCTATCCATGATCTGACATGTTATCTTTCTTTCATAATACGGATAGCTCAGACTATAAAGAGATGTTTGTTTCGTCTTATCGGATGGCATGTGTTTGGCCTCGTCTGTGCGATCCGAAACTCTAATCGGCTTCTTCATCAGCGAGTCGCTGATGGAAAGGGGAATCTACCGTCTTGTGTATCTGGATTGCATCAACAGCTTTCTCACTTGATGTAAACATTCCTCTCTGCCTCTTCGAACAGATAGTGTTGCGACGATGAGCCGAACAGTCAGCATGGAAATATTAGTTCTCATCTCTTTGCTCGCCGGCGCCTTTCTGTGCTATGCCGAGGGTAAGTCGTTTTCTCTCCCTCAATCTTTCCTTGATAATACTTTTTATTTTTATTGCTTGTAGCTATTGCCCCTGGTAATTTCTTATTTCCTAGAATTTTAAATTTGAGTTTTTAAAAATCTTACAGCACAAGTCTAGCAGAGAGTGCTGTATTGCCTACTTTCAATTTCTTAATCTATGTATCGTTTTTATAGAATTTGGCGGTCTTGTTAATATTCAATCACAACAGCTTATCACTTGTTATTACTCATACGAAGTGCGATGTGATTTCTGCATTGTATTGCCGGTCATATTACGAAAATTGCACTTATGTAATTGTTTGGTAAGTTAAGTTACAATATGCTAAATATGTGTTGTTGTCATTATTTAATTCAGGAATGTTACAGTGCAAATAAATTCTTAAGAAGCAAAATGGAAATTCTACTGCCGAAAAGAAGCAGTATCTTTTATAAGAGTCTCTGTTATAGGAAAAGAATAAGATTTGTTACAGAATTTTGTTGAACAAACACTCATTGTTTTCTTACAAAGTGTTACGAATTTGACACCTTGTATATTTTTTTATATTTTTAGACAATACATTTATATTATGTTTTGTTTTTGACATTGTATATTTTTTCATTTAAGAGGACATAGGTGAAGCTTTAGGAACCAGCTGCAGTAAATGAGTTTACAAAAATTAATACTTACTCAAATTTCTTGTGTTTTGGTGCTTTACTCTTAATGAATGTGACTTGCATTCAATTTCATGAAAACAGAGCATTTATCTTTTATTAATTCTTAATCAAATTTTATTGTTGTTTAAAAATTGACTTCGTAATCTGACAATTTCAAGCTTAGTAAAGAAATATTATTTCTTACTTTTATCATCTTTGGTACAATGCAGACAATAATTTTTGTTGTTAATGGATTATAATGTCATATAATTTTACTTGTCTCTTTAATAACACAGAAATATATTTTCTTTGAATTGTTGATTGAAATCCTTTTAGAAAAGTTAAAAAGAATATAAAGAAATTTAAATTTAATTAAGAATATTAAATTTGCAATAAATTGATTTATTTGATAAAGTATAGAAGCTTTGATTACTTTTGCGCTGCGACCAAAAATCATTGGATAATTTTATGTCCATTCCAGAATTTTATTGTAAAATTTATCTATTTCGAATTTGGCAAAGAAAAATTAAAAAAAACTAATTTCTATGAATTTGAAATTTTTTTTATAGAATTAAGTTCATCTCAAACGAATTCCTTATCTTCTGTGAGAAAACGGAATTCTATCTTTTATGGAAAACGAAGCTGAAGAAAATTTTTTAGTAGGTTTTGAATGTGAAGGAATTTTTCTTGGTTTAGTTTGTGTCGGTTTGAATTCAATGATTATATCAGACATTTGTCTTTTCATTAATTATTTACACACACAGAAGAACTAAAACACAATCAACAAACATATAGAAAGAATCTTCAACGTTTGTGTAAGAGCCGAATCATACTCTATACTTTCTTCGGTGTAGATTCAGTTTCAATCTGACAAAATATTCCTTTGGGGTGCGGATGAAACTTTAAATTTTTTCTTTATTGTTTCTCTTAAGGAAAAGCTACAACTCGTCTAAATTATTTATGATTTTCTGTAATAGATATTTAAGTTCTGAAGGTATATAAACACAATTTTCCATTCTTAAATATCATTCAATCAAAATTAAATCATTGTTAAATCTAGATTTAACCCTCAACAGGGAGGTGTGGTCTGACAGACCGCAATGGATGGTTTACCGATTCCCTCTACACCATTTTTATTTCAATTGAATTGATTCTTCCTGTAGCTTCTCATAATGTGATCTTAACTGCACGTGTACATTTTCTTGAATATTCGGCGACAGCATTTTTTATATTCCAGTTATTTATTTCCTCTCGGCATAGCAGACCGCACCTAAATGCTGGTGTTCCCATATTGTGAAAGCACTGAAAATTAGTTCTCGGAATATCATCAAAACTTCGTTATGACGCTGAACTTCAGAAATTTCGAAATGAAGGACGAAGTGATTTCAATGATGTACAGAGGAATTTTTCATGAAAGTTCTCTTTCTACTAATTCTGATTTATCCGAATTTGAAGTTGGAGAAGATCAACAAAAAACTAAACCTTCTTCACGAAAAAATTATTGTTACTGAAAATAGCTTTCTAAGTGATCATTTGTTAAAATAAAACGAACTGTTATAACTCCTGTTCATAATATGTTCCGACTTCCATAACTGACCTATGGCTATTTTCAATTGAATTTTGGATATGAGTATTGTAAATTCATATATTTTGGATAAAAGTTATTCTGTTCACCCTGTTATGAATAGGAAACTTCCACGGAGAATTAATTAACCCCAAAATAAGAATAAGAATCTAAAGTCTAAGAATAAATCGATAATTGCTAATGACAGTAAAGCGAATTGTAGGAAGAGATACGGAGGTCCGTGAGAGATTGATAGTAATGCAAGACAATCAAGTTGGAGGTGAGAAAAATATATAATTTATATCCACTAAAGAAGAAATAGAAAAATGTATGTTTTTACATCTACTTTGAAAAGTCGGTATATTTAGAATGCACTGAGAGATTTTGTTATGGATGTGCGGAAGAATCTCAACTGGAATCATTCAGTGTTTAAACAAGTTACTTTTTCCCAATATCAATTTGTTTATATTTTAAACAATGGTTAATTTTTGCATTATATTATTCTTGTGATACATTTATATAATGGAAATATAAATACCATTTCATAAATAAAAATAAAACATTTGTTTCTTTTTAAGAATCATATTATTTATACTTTGCATTCCGCGAAAAATGTATGCATTAAAATAATTTATTTTCCTGCTTATAATTTAAGTTTTAAAGTTTTAAAAAAATAGTTTTTATATTCATTTCCAAGACACACACACATATATATAATAACAAATTTTCGGATATTTTAAATTTTTCGGATAAGATAATTTGGGCCAAAAACGAATGAAAATGAGTAACTAAATTGAATTCAATTTGAAATATCTATAATTTTCTCATCCTTATTAAAGTATCCTAACTTTATATGTATTACTATTGAAATAAAAAAAAATGTTTCAACTAATTCTGAAAGCAAATAATTTTCATTTCAGTAGTGGCTGATCCTGTTTTCAAACAAAGGACGTCCATTTAAATAGGCAATTTTTTCCAGAGTCTTTTCGTTTTATGCAACAGAATTACTTTAAAAAGGAGAGTCATAAATCATTCATTCCTTTTTTTGGAGTTTTAAGTAAATTGACAAAAAATTGCTTCTGAAAAATATGGAAAGCTGACAATAAATTTTTTTGTAAATACTTTCTATAAAAAGAAAATTTAAAATGGGGCCGATATATTTTTGAAGGTGGAAATATAAGGCAGCAAAATGTAAAAAGGAAAACCTTTATATATGTAAAGTCTCAGTAAATTATTGTTAATTGTATTTAAATTACACTATCAAAATGGAAAAACACAAAAGGTGATTTTTATATTATTTATTTTTATATTTAATTAATTTAGTAAGAAATTTGTAAGAATTTTAATTTTAAATTTTATGAAATGTAGTAAAATAATTTATGGTGTTTCTTTCATCATTTTAAGCAATTTTCTTTTTTTGCATTATATGTTTTCCCATCATTTTATCAGATAATATTAAAAATCCAAAATAGAAAATCGTTTTAAATATAAAAATGGCTACTAAAATCATAAAAAAATTTAAAGCTAAGAAGTAATATTCGCCGAAAAGACACTAGATAGAGCTATGCCAAACAATTATCAGATTAATGATTGTATTTTGCAGAAATTGAAACCACTGTGTCATTTTAAATTTCAATTTAATTTAGTTACTTTAAATTAAATTGAATTTGATTGAAATTTAATTACTTTCCAATCTATTTTTAATTTGTATACATTTTTACTTCCTTGCTAATATACTGTCAGTTGGAAGCATTAGAACAAAAATATATTAAAAAATTATAATAAACTACTTAACTGAATAAACCATGAGTAACTTTAAGTGTCTGTTATGGATTAAGATATTACATTTCATGAGCAAAGAGGAGAAGAATGTGCCATTTTTTTTGCCCATCTATTAGATGCAAAGAATCAAACATGAATTAATTTTTATTTCACTTAAAAAAACAAAGTGATATTTTTTAATTCTTTTTCCTAGCTGCAACCAAATGTGCTTCAGATGAGTTTAAGTGCTCGAACGGGAGATGCACCTTAATTAACAATTTGTGCGACAGACGTAATGACTGCGGGGATAATTCTGATGAGCAGTTTTGTGGTAAGTTCGGCCTGCCGGCATAATTTCTCACAAAATATTTCATTATTTATTTTTAATGTAAAAATTAATAATAAACTAGAATAATAATAATATAAAATGAAGCATGATGCTGATAAAAATTATTTTTAATTCTGTTAATTATTTTATGAAGTTCATGTTTAACTTTATCGTTAATGAAGTATGCAAAGTGAAAGTAGTGTGCCTGTAATGAAAAAAATCCCCGTTGGGAAGCCGAAAGGCAAAGGTCCTTTAGTCCGAAGATGAGAGAAAAAGAATATTTCGCCCTCTATATTCATAAGGATGAGAGCTGAAAGATTGGATCAAGGTGGAAGAGACTGCAAATGTCGAGATCTTCTCAAGAAGGGGTAGCATGCATAAGTTGAAAGGTACTTTAAGCGAGTGGGGAGGGGAGGGAAAATCAATTTTCAACTCATTACTTCTAAGCATTTGCACTTATCAAAAGTCTTATATACAAAAATTGTTGGTTGTGATAAGGCGATAATTCACTTATTTTGATTTAACTCTCGATTTTAAACTGTAAAAGTATTATGTGGAAATGAAAGTTTCAATTCCCCTACCATTTCCATCCCCTTTTAGCTGGATGACGCATCTACGACCTCAGCCGAGATTTTTTTCTACCTTTTCAACATATCCCACGCCAGTTAAAATCAAATTAAAATTGCTCCAGTTATCGTGAGCAAAAGCGTTATAATTATATTTATGAAGATCTACAGAAATTATCCCGAAGTCGTGTCATGAGGACCATTGCATTAGGTAGACTTTCTATAAGGGAAAAATCCTGAAACATATTTGGAAATAAATCTGTCTTGCTGCGAAAATTATAACTCAAAACTGGTACAAAAAGGAGGGAAAAAGATGGTATACATTCTGCGAAATATTGGCAGCCTTTGTAGGTTCAAATCAATGAAAAATAATCATTCGAAAAAAATATGAAATTGACTAAATCCTGTTTTTTTTAATTATTGTGTGTATTTGCATCATGATAATAAGAAAGGCATCAGAAGACCTCAATCATCTCTTCTATGTCGCTATTGTAAGTCTCGTATCTTCTGTAAGTATAATTAAATAAAATCTTGAATCGAAACATATATTCATAAATATGTGAAATCTCAGACGGTCTTTTAAGCTAGATTTTGACGAATATCTGTGTCAATGTCTGTGCCCTTTCTCCAGATGATTATAAGCAGAGATCAGTGAAATGACTGAAATTAAAAGAAACAGCATTTAATATTAAAATAATCATTTTGTTATAAAAGGGGCAAAAAAAAAGATTCATTGAGTTAATTTACATGTTATTCAAAATACCGAAAACATTATGTGTTAAAAATATTTTTTCCATTATAGAATGGTTTAAACAACTAATTCATTAAATTAAATTCAGTGAAACATATCTGGTTTATTTACATAAGAAACTAGTGTAATGTTGAAAATAGAGCTGAACAAAGTGTGACCACTTTATGTTTTCCGTCGTACAGCTAATTGTACGCGCATCCTGTCTAAAAGGAACAAATGTGGTAGAAATTCCGAATATCTTTCTTTTTGCTACCATGGAACAGTTGATTTACATTTTTGTATCTAGAGTGGAATGGAAGGGTTTAGAAAGCAATTTTTTATTACACTTTTAAATTGCTCCTTGAAGAGAAATTTCAAGCAATTAACAGTCCATTATAAATTTAAGATAAATAAGTAAGCGTAAATTATGGTGATTTTTCTTTTTTTTTCCAAAAATTCACTGAGAGCAACACATCCATTCCAATAGTGGAAAAAGATGCTTTATATAGAAAGGGTTTCTTAAAATTAATACCTTATGCATAGAGACTAAATAAAATTGCAACAAACAAATTTGACAGTTTTAATCACAACGCTTCAAAAAAATCTGTTTCATTTCAAATTATATAAATGCTTGTTTCCCTTTTTCATAAATTTCACCTAAGATAGCAACAGATTTAGTTAAACTGAATGGACTATGAGTATTCGTAAATTTTATGTTGGGATAAGATGTTTGAGACAATGCGTAAAACGGGGAATAAAACGTCAGCTTTCACGCCACAAGTTAAATATGGATTAGTTTTTATTTCAATAAAGAAAACAATATCACGTTTTTTGTGTTTTTCCAGATTTGTATCATTGTCATCCATTAGCCTTTCAGTGTTTGAACGGGAAATGCATTTCACGCAGAACATACTGCAGTGGTTCTACTGATCACTGCGGGGATAACTCCGACGAGTTGTACTGCAGTAAGTTCCATTTTATTGCTAAAAATCTACCAAAACAGTAGAATTGTTTAAACTTTCCACTCACTTGAAATTTACTTTGAATGAAAAGAACTACATTCATTTTACTTCATTTTATTTCAATGTAGAACCTGTTTTTTCATATTATGTTTTTATTAAAGTTTTGTGCCAATTCAAATAGTCTTGAAATTCCATAAAATTCCGAGCCATTAAGAAAACGATTTGAAACAGTCTTGATTCGGAAATTGATGTTCTTTACAAACTATCATTAAAATTCCAGATTACTCGATGAAATTTTTTTCCACCACATGAAATAATTTTTGGAGGAAATGTTCCTATATTACAGGGACAGTAAAATAAATGCCTCAATAAATTGAATCTGTACAATTTTAGCAGGCTTTACAGGTTCCAGTCACTGAAAGATTAATTATTCCAAAAAATTAAGAGAGTGTAATTTTTCAAGTAATTTATTATATAAAATACATATTCGATGTGGTAAAAAAATAAATGTAGCATGCATTCTAAACATCAAAAAGTAAAACGATAAAAGGATTGAAGGGAGATTATAAATATATGATTGTTAAAATTTTAATTAAATAAACGATATTTAACTTAAAATATAATTTGTTTCCGAGATTAGTTGAATGTATTTCTCTCGAGATTAAATGTATTGCGAGGGAAACAAAATCATAAGACTTTTCTGATTTTTTTCCTCGTTGAGTGATAACTGTAGAAATGCTTTACTGCAAGATTTCGATCATACAGTAATTTAATAATAAACTTAAATTTTTCGAAATTTTGGTGCAAAGTTACATCATGGATGGGGATTCTTTGAAACGGTTGTTTTTCTCAGTATACTTCATTTACAAATTTAATGTAGACAATGTTAGGCATATTTCGTGAAATCTTGGGTGGAAAAATATAAGGAAGATAAATTTTTTAAATACCTTATTATAATTAACTAATTTATTCCATGTATCTGGTCAAATCAGGATGGCGTTTTAGAAATCCTTTTATCCAATTATTGCCGGTGTGTTCTTAATATATCTGTCTATTGCTACACCATTCTTAGTAAGAAAAGCGTTTATTTTCCTCCTCATTGGAGAAATCCAGGAGATTTCAATACGTCTTATATGAATAACAAACTATTCTCTTGGGGGAACCAAAAAAAGCTTCTGACTCTTTAAGAGCACCCTAACATTGTGAAATGGCATTAAAGCAAATTTCTGAGGTCTATGGAGAGCAATTCATACACCTACAAGTTCGAAACATCTTTCTATATACCATGGGCATATATGAAGCAAAACTAAACATTATTCGTCTTATTATTTAATACAGAATTAAATTTAAAAAACAACTGGATTTGTTTGTAACGCAAATTTCCATAGTGCAAATAGTCTCTCTGTTTCAGTTAGCCTGGGTTAGAAAAAAAATATTAATCGTAACTGATAGATATAGGAGGAATAAAAAACAACAAAATGAGAGCAAGGATTATTATGATTCACATTTAAATCCTGTTGCTTCAGAAATGTCATACTTTAATCACCAGATACAGAGTTTTCAGTATTAAAATTTCCTCTGAAAAATTTACTCAGTGTCTCTTCTTTTTCTAACTTCATGAACGACTTTTATATATATTTCAGTTATGAAATACAGTAGACAGTTTTGACAAGAAGGTAGAAAAAGAATCTTAATTCTGTACCACTTATTCAGTTAATCTCTGTTTCATTTTTCGCATAACTTTTCCGCTATTGTTAAGTTACCTCCATGAGTCTAAATTAACCCCTGTTTTACGGTAGTCGTTTTTTAATCCAGTTGAAAATAAGTTAACGATGAAATCATGTCAATTCATTCCTGATTTGTTATGCAGACTTCCATGGTTTTTTCTGATGGAGTCTGAATCGGAACACATTATAATCAATTAATGATAACTATAGTACGATATAAATATTTTGAAATTAACCAGATGTTGCATGAATCAATAAAATATATTTTGAAAAAATATTTATCGCATTTTTTACAGAATTAATATAATATAATATTAATGTCAATACTCAAAAAAATTAACATTTAGTTTTTCTAAAAAATTATCAATGTTCAACAACACTATTTTTACCCCAGGAAATATTTATTAGCACAATGTATGTGAAATATTTATATTGTAAGTGCATTCAAAATGAATAAAATTTATTTATGATATACACGATTATACAATTTGAAATATGTTCGTGAAATATAAATTCATTTACATTTTATAAATGAATAAAGCGCACTTTCCTTTTAATTCCTTACGTTTTATAATAACTTGACACAGATTGTCAAATGAAAACGGAGAAAATTGTAAACGGATTAATGTAACAAAAAATTTTAACCTTTAGATTGAATTATCTCAAAATGGTATGTTTGAAAGTGCGTGCACCTTTTTCTCACATTCTATCTTATATATGTTCTTGACATTTTTACCACCTTTTTTATACATATAAACGAATATACTGATGTGAAATAGTTTTCTGTTATTCCAGAAATAACTCTTAATAGTGCTGATCTCGTGTTAGAAAAGAGCATTTTTTGAAAAATTCATAGTGATATTCAGTAAACACTTTTTTAAAAAAACACTTTCATTTATGTACGATTTTCACTTCAGTGGAGAGAAAAATGTCAACTTAAGCTGCATAAAAAACTGTATCTATAAAAGATTGTGAGAATAGGTACATAAAAAATGATCAATTTAACATAGGGGTAACGAACTAAAGAATTCTACATTTTAATTTCGAATAGCGCATAATTATACATTTTATGACAGGCCAAGAACTCTTGCTTTGTTTCTTCAGAAATAGATTCTTCAGTTCAGTGCCCACCTGGCTGGGTTCGTTGTCCAAGTGGGAGCAAATGCATTCCTTCCAACTGGGTATGTGATGGAACGAACGACTGCATCATGGAATCTGAGGAAAGAAACTGCGGTAAAACCTATTCCTTATGTGTTATATCTAAAAATAACAGTGAGCAGGAATCTTGTTGAATTTGGCCTACATGCTTTTCATATATTTCAAAGGCCACATGTCCATGCGAAATTAAGACTGATATTTAATCAGTTTTATATTAGATTCGTTCCAGTTGCGAATTTCTGATAACGTATATCGGCGAAAAGCAAAGACAGAAATGGTGAACCTCAACGGCCTGTTGAAGTCTGGTTATTTCTAAAATTACTACATTCATTCGTGCGCAGATTAATTAGCGAGCTAGATGAAGTTTGAGTCAGTTGAAATGGCCATTTATGTATTAAATTTTAAAGACATTTTTGGTTCCAAATTCACAATTTAATAATGGTTTTAATGAAAAGCCCATTTATTTATCTTTTTAAATCTAGGTTTATTTAATTTCTAAGGTAAATTTAAATGGAGATACAGATTTTTTATATAAAACACGGTAGCTTAAAACGAAACCGGAGGTTTGTCGCTTTTCATCGTTTTACAAATTACGCCGCACACTGAAGTATCATTTAGTTTGTATTTAACTTATTTTAATTATTATGTACTCTATATGCCAGCCATGCCAATTTCAATATGTTTTTAAGTTGTGATAAGCTACTGTGGACAGTTTTGCCAAAATTCAGGTTTGTGGAGTTACAAAGTTCAGATTTTGGGACTTAGATGGCTGTAATACTGTTTAATGATTGATTTTATGGCTTTCAAGAGTATATCATGAATTGTTCATGGCCAATATATGCATTGAAATAATTTTTTAACCTCGATAACCATAGAATCGTCACTTTTAAGAGACAGTCTTTGGCTGGAACGAAAAACGATAGAAAAAAATAAGGGCTCTCAGAATGAAGAAATATGATAGGATTTTGAATAAAGAAGGTTTATCCCACAAATGAGGCAAATTAAAAAACAAGCTTAAATAAATATATTTTTGATGGAAAGCAAATTAAATATTTAAATGCGTTCTTAGAAAAAAATATACTTTGTCAAAAGTCACCTACGCAAAACACGATATCTCAACAGATTATGAATATATTTCCCTGAAATTTTGAATACATGTTGTTTTAAGTGTTATAAAGGCTATGAACTAGGGATTTAGTTCTGAAATCAATAGGTTTTCTATTTAAAGCTCCTAAATGTTGCTTATTTCTATGAATTTGGTGAAATATGGAATAAGAGAATACTGGACTTTCCATAAGTTTCCTATAAGTGCAAATATTTCTTAGATCCTAGTTTATTTCCTTAACTATACCTGTTAGTGTGCTATATAGAGAAAGAATTTGAATACACGGGTTAGAATTTCTGCTAGAGTGTTTTCTTTTCAACTTTAATTTTCACCTTTTTTAACCTAAATTATCGCATTTTACAGATTCTCAAGTGACACAAAATTTCCTCATTGATAACATTCTTAGTTTAGAATCACATTGATTCAGAAAATAAGCACAAATTGCTCATTAAATTTCTTTTTCAGAAATACGTTACCTTAAACTATAATCTATAATTATTTACATGAATATTTTTGTCATGCAATAGGATGTTATGAATTTATAGGAAATAACTTAGTTGTGAAAACTGTGCGATTTATCCTGAAACTTGCTGATCTGAAAATTGCTGTTCAGCACTAGAACAATGACAATTACATTGGTTTCCGAAAGTTAAGCAACATTTGTAAAATGCGAAAAATTTGGAGTAATATGGATAAAATGGTTCACAATAAATGGCAGACAATCGTGGGACATTTAATCATCGAAACTCACATTTTTCAGTGAAGATTTCATGAATAGCACATTTAGGGGGCTGACCAGAAAGTGATGAAAAATGTAGGCTCAGCCTTTTTCGATACAGATGGTAATGATTTGCAACTTTCATCAATGATTTTGTAAACTGTGCACAATATTTGCAGGCATTTTCGTGAAAACAGAGCACTTATTTTCGCCAAGATGTAAACGTTTTCCTTTAAAAAATCCCAAATTTCCCCACATGTTTTTTGCTTATAAATGTAGTATTTTCAAACAAATAATGCGGAAATTCCAGAATACGAGAAAATATACTATAGAAGCATTATAATAAAATTTGAAATAAATACTTGGAGTGTTCCAGGAAATATGAGTATTTGTCCAAAATAATTTTTATTTAGCATGTGCTAAACATATTTACATAAAAGTATAATATTTCTTTTATAATTTTGAAGCCAGATATACAAGTCAGTTTATATAAAAATCCAGTTGATTATCTTTAAGATTCAGAAAGACATTACAGCGGGCCAAATATCGGGTTTCACTCTAACAGAAGCTAAATAATTAGGGATTTTCCACTAATTGATATATTTTAAACTCGAATCTTCGAAAAGTAGCACTGAATTGTATGAACGTTGAACATTCTGGTACCCATATAAATTTATAAATTAAATAAAAAGTTTAAATTGCACTTCGATTACTGTTCGAAGATAATAAATCAATAATAAAATATATAGATTTGTGGGAAAAACCTCATTATTTTGTTTGTCTAACAGAACATAGGAAATTCAGCTCCTTGCAATGCCTAGGTCTTTCTAAATCTTAAAGGTATCAATTGGAAGATTTATAAGCTGCCCTATATATCTGGCTTCAAAATCATAAAAGAAAATTTATACCATATTTTGCACTGTTCTCAGTAAAAAATATTTACTACAAATACTTATATTTCTTTGAATATTCAGTATTTTCTTCAAATTTTCATAAAATGCTTCTGTGGTTTATTGTCACGTATCCTGTAAGTTTCCTATAAACTTTTGCAAATTATATACAAAAAAATGCGGAAAAAGTTTGGATTTTATAAGAAAACCTTTATATCTCCCCGAATATACGTGTTATTTTTGCATGTAAATGTTACGCACAACAAACCAAACCATTGATGAAATTGAAAATCATTAACATCTTTCAGTGAAACGGAGTTGGAATTTCCGAAAACAGAGACTTTCTGCATGGAGCCCAAGTAGTTTTTCTTTCTTTCGTCAATTTCTGCTAGGTTCCCTAACAAAACTGGCCCTCTTGACCAAATATTCACTGTAAAATATAATTTCCGACGATTGTATAACAAGTTTTCTATAACTGATTGTGGATCATTGTATCGATACTAGCTCCAAATTTTTCACAGGTTACGAATACTGCTTAACTTTTGGAAACCAGTGTAGTATATTTCATCGATGAACGAGAAAAAAGTTTGAACCCGAAAAAGATAAAATATTTTAAATTGTTAAGTTTGGTAGTGAAAACCTGAAAATTTCGCTTGGAAGATATACCTTAATCAAATTACACTTTCTTTACAAATGTATAAGTCTAAATGGATAAATATTCGGAGCCAAAATGCCAAATTGGTTGATAACATCACGATTTTTGACAGCTATCTTAGAATATGTTCACAGAAATTCAACATTTTATTCTTAACAACCAGATCTTGTTTTTTTAAATATAAATATCTAAAACTAGACATGAAACAATAGTAGTTTGAAACAGCAAAGATTATGTAGATTGCTCAAGGTCACAAGTCCCTTCACGCGACATGAAAACGAGTTTGCCATATTTTGGAAAAATAACCCGAATTTTAAAACAATACAATCAATCCATAAAATAAACCAAATTTACACTTCATAGTTAAAAGAATTTTAAAATGGTTTTGTTCTCTCACGTTTGCAGGCGGCAGTGCTAAGTTATGCAGAGATACCAACAAAAAACATAATTTCCAATTTTCAATGAGTTTTCTTCCACCAATAGTAAATTTTATAAATTTTTGCTGTCTTTAGATTTGAAGAATTAAAAAGGGAGCTTGTATTAATTAATTGCATGCGACTCAATATTTTAAAATAAAGAATATTTTTTGAAATTAAAAATCAATCCAGAGGTATTACTTATAAATTGCAGACATTTTTTTAAACTTTTTCTTGATAGATTATAGGTAGTTATAAAAAAATATGATTAGGTAGGGACACTAAGAGATAGATGGAACGTCATTGAAAACTTTTTAAACAACTCTGTTGATTGACCTACTTATATATATTACAAATTACTCCTGCTAAAGCAATGTTTTAAATTGTCTATTCATTTTAGGAAATAATACGGCGGAAACGCCAAATTACACTGCAAAATCGGAATTGAAGTCTTTGTTCTTGAGGAAAAGGAAACAGGGTCCGAATACTAACCGATGGGTCTCAGGTCCACCGGATCGCCGTCGCTTTGTATGGCGGACAACTCCACCTGACGGTGGGAACAGAACGGGGAGGAAATTACTGAGCTGACGACGCAACTTCTTCACCCCTCCAAAGTGAGAAAGATTTTTCCTTTCTCTAGAAATTCCGATCCGTGTAAATTCTTGTGTTATGTTTGATATGTCTGTCAAGTTTTTGGTTACGAGTAATTACAGATAAAAAAGTTGTACATTAGCTAATTGCAGCTTAATTAATAAATGGTCAAATTTAAAATCAATTACTTTCAGTCAAATACTCTGGATTAGCTATCATCTTAATAATAGTGGAATGTGGGTGTGCTCAGCAGGGCAGATTCTCTACCGAAGAGATGAAATTTGACGCAGACATACTTTGGAGGTTGGGAAACTAATTGCAAACTAATTATTTTAGATGACTCATTTTTTATCTTTTCAATGACATCACTGCAATTATAGTTTTATTTTTTCACTAATTTTAATAATTTTTAAATATATTATTATGCAAAAATTACAACAATACTATTCATCGTTAGAATGAAATTCAAACTGTTTGCATTGCTTATTCAAATATTTAATTATTTGTTTCTTATCCTTTGTTGAAAGATAGGGAATAAAATTTCTTAGTTTTTCATATTCTTTGGTACTATAGTCCTGAATTATAGGAAATTTCTTTTTTCATGCATCAGTCTTTTTGCGAAATCTGTAAATAAAGACTTCTAACATATTTATTAAATTAGGAAGTACATCCGGTAAGCTCAAATATTATGGTTGCTAATTTTTAATTCTTTTTATTAGCATTTTTTATTTCTGCACGTAATATTCACTTCTCCATTATAATGATGTTAACAGATTATATATTTTTATATTTTTTATGGCGATTGAAAAATGTGAAGTTGACGCCAGTAACTATTTCGTGCAGTTCGAAGCTAGATTACGCTGTTAGTTACATAACTCCATTAGTGACGTTTAAACAGGGAATGAACTGAGCAGCTGAAAGGCAACAAGAAAAACCATTGGTAAAATTCTAGTCACAATTTGAAGGACAAAATTACGTTATTAATGGATTCACAAAATCTCCACGGCCATTTATTTTCGAATTATAAATGATCTCAGAGCTTATAAAATACGGACTCACTTTTACAATTTTAAAATTGATACTGTTATGAAAATGGGAAGTTGCTTCAAAGCAATACTAGTCTTATTTTTGGTTGGGAAGAAAGTTTTACAGGGACAAATATAGAATGATTGTCAGCAGCCAGCCCTGGACCCCTGACTTAGGTGAACGACTTGGCGTAAATTTGCCGACGAAATATGGAATCCCAAAGGTGCTGGAAATTTCTCGATATCTCTATTAGGACATGAGATGCGCTGGAATGTACTAGACGATTCCATGTGACGTGACGGCCTGCCGAGGTGATACTATATAAGGAGCACACTTGGATGACGGAGTGAGTGAATGTTGATAGACTTTGTGGGTGTGTCCATCGATTGAGGTCGTCTTTGCAGAGCGAGTCCCTTCTTGGAGTTTTATCCGCTGCTCTATCTAGTAGGCTGATATACGCTGAGCGTTATTGAGTAGTAGTGTGTTTATCAACTGGAACGACTTTCGAGTTTCGTCTGCAGTGCCAGCTGGAAAGCCGGTGATCTGAGCGCTAACGAAAGCGCTGTTACTGTCATTATTATTGATTTGTTGTCTGTTTGTGTTGTTAATCTGTAAAACAGTTATTGTTCCTGTTAACTGTGTTACGTGTTTTTCCTGCATATTTGAGAATAATCTTTATTCGCCATTAACCTGCGTGTTAGACTGTTTCCACCTTAAACCCACAGAACGATTTCGTAACAAAACAAAAGACTTTGAGGGCAAGATGAAGGCAACGTCATTAAGCTGGTATTGCGTTAACGCTCTTATTAAGAGTTCACTTTCTTTTCGCACCAACCTCGTATTAAGAACTCCATACATCTCAGCACATAAAATCTGTAGATTAAACAGTAGCAAGCTGCTATGCTGTGGAAGTTTTGAAAGTCGTATGTCGGAATTATGAGGTTTGTCACAATTGACTTCGTGAAACTTCAACGTTTTTCTGGTATACAAACAAATTCACATTAAATACGGAGAATAATAAGTTTAAGACAAGGAAAATAAGGTATGTGTACTGAAGAAAAAATCTTTAAAACTCTTTTTTAACGTTCTTTACTGTTCAGTTAGAGCAATTTGCATTATAAAACTTATTCCTCTTTTCAAAGGGATAGAAAGATGAGCTCTCAGGAACTCGCCCTCTACATCCACGCCCTGCTGGTTGCCTGCATGGACCCGAGGGACTTCTACGGAGACGACCTGGTCTCGGAGTTGCGCAGGAGGGTGGAGGCGTCTGGGAACTACACCAACCCCTTCCTGATTCTTGTCCTGTGCAACGCGGGGGACACCATGACGGCCAGAGACGTGGAAAGGGTGACCGCTGCCTACGACACGCAGCATAGACCATTCTGGACAGGTTATTGGCATCGAAATATGCAAATAGCAATAATTTTTTTCACAGTTCGCTTGATTTAATTTCACTTGCGTTTCGATTAGTGTTCTTGTGTGCACAAAAGGTGTTTAAAACCGGAATGGCCCGCTGTTAGACAGAACCCTTGACTTAGAGGGAAGTTAAAAAAGAGATAGTGTTGATTTTTTCACCACGCAGGAAATACTTGTGTATATTTTTTCATTTATGGAGGACTTGCTTTTATATAATACTGTTATTAAGCTTTAAAATATATTTTTAATTATCTTTAAATTTGTTCGATAATTTTTGTCTTTTAGAAAATTTAATGTTAAAAATTAAAACAGAATAAAATATGAAAAAACTCAACATTTTTCCTTAAAAGCTTTGATGTATAATTATTTCTGATAATTTCTATATGAAAATTACTACAGTTTTCAGAGGTGTCCAATTACTTTGGAGTGAACATGTGCACAAACCAGTCCTACTGATATTTAATATAAAATCAAATTAGCTCAATAACATCAGAACTCATGATTGATCGTTATTTCGAATAACTCTTAGTGTCATTAAAATACGAAACTTTATTGAACTAATTTATAGTGACAATAGAAAGAAAATTTTCAATTTAAACACAGATAACTGTAAATATCCCGTGTTTTCAAAAGATAAAATTTATAGTTTTTCGCTCTACCCCCACAGCTCTGTCTGTCAGGACCATGAAATATATTCTTCGTCCAGACCATAATTTTACCAAATGTATTAAATAAGGAAGTAGATCTTTGATATTCTTCCGCAAAGAATTCCAGTGTTAAACTGAAGTTGATAAGTCACTGCAAAAAATTCCTTTAAATTAACTGATATCGATAACTGCTTCTCTTCTAACTAAAATCTTCAATTCAGAATATTTTAAATCTTTTAAAAGTTGTTTTCTTTGGGGTGTTTTTGCACAAGCTGAATGAAAATACGAAGTAAAAACAAAATATTGAAATGGAAAAAAAAATTATGTTTATTTTCCAAAATATGTATTAATTACTCTTACTTTCAATATGACGCATATTCAAATATTATTTAAAAATGAGGCAACTGCTCACTGGGAAATAGTTTTGAAAAGAGTAATTTCTACCAAGCAAAAGAATTATTCTTATGCATCACATAACAACTCACTGAGAAGTATAATAAGAACGCTCCTCACTTTAGATATTTAAAACAGAACAGAACTAAATCCGCGGACGAGGAAGTTGACTATGCAAACACGTTTTTTTTAAAATCCCATTAAACATGGTTCAGGATTAAACTTGATCAGATCCATGTTTTGCCCATTATGCAAAAATACTGCCCTCGTAGTGTGGAAATGGTACATTTTCTGTAACAATAGTTCTAGTCTACACTTCAATTTGTATCTCCCAGGCAGGAAGAAGAATTAGAAGTCCATTGTTATTTTAAATGCAGCTGATGAACTCTGGGATTTTTTTCTCTGAGAAATGCATCTGACACACATGGTTCACTTTTCTCTGAAACATTCATATATTTAGTTGCAGAAGTGGTCTCTTCTAAAGTTCAGTATGTCGCGTTATTATAAGATTTAATAGAAAAATAATACCATAGAAAACGATTCGGTTCTTAGTTATTCCCAATTTCCATAAGATATTGTTGCGTTATTACTTCATTATTGAACGGGAGTTGAATTGAAACTTTATGTTTTGGTGTCTATTTCCATGAAAGTGAAAGTCTGCTTTGGATAAATTAATTTTGTCTGTGAAATATCTGCTACGCTTTGTACGTAAATAACTATGACTTCGTGCGAATCATGCATACCTGCATATGAATGAGGACCAAATGAATTGTTGTACCAATGTTAAATTTAATAATTCTAGTTTACGAACATCATTATTTTATTTCGAATATTATTACTTTGTTTCTTTAATAGTAGTTTATGCTGCGGCATATCATGTATATCCTGCATAAAAAGACATATGTTCCCATTTTGCAGATTCTCAGGCCCTATCGAGCATGGCCCTGTCCTGCATCTCCTCCCGCAGCGGCGTGTCCGTGGACAAGAGCACCCTCAGGGACATGCTGCAGGAACTGAAGAGGCGCCAGTTCAGGAACGGGACGGTCGACAACTTCAGGACAACCGCACTCGTCACACAGGTAATCTCAAATTTTCACACGTCGTCTGTTTTCGTCATGGTTGCAATACAGTGAAGTTGACAAAATGAAATTTTACTCTAATAAGTTTATTTGCGGATTCAGAGGATGAACATTCTTCCATTGACGGTTGACCTATCAGAGAGGCTGAAAAAAGACATATGTATAGAGAAAAATAAGAAGATTATTAATTTAAATAAAGATATATATTGCAGATAAATAAAAGATCTGTGACATAGCAGACACTTTAACAGCAGTTAAAATAACATAGAAAAGATTAGTATCTGTAAGAGTTCCCATTTGAAAAGTGAAATGTAAATAACAACATTAGAGAAAATAACTATGAAAAAATAGCTCAAAATTATTTTTTTTTTATTCTCTTGATTTCAGTGTAAGAGAGTGGTAACAGGAACTTAGCGTCATCTTTTGAGTTTCATACTGGAGAGCACCTGAATGCTATCGGTAATATTACTATAAACGTATCTACTTCGGCACACATGTTTAGAAGCCTGATTCCTGGCTATCATTTCCTTTGGATTTTTTCTGGAAACATTGAATTTCAGAGCTATGACACTTCTGGCAGTTTTTAACTATCTATACGAGGATATAAAAATTTTCTTGAAAATAATTCCCGATGTAATATTGCCTCAAAGGTGAAATTACTAATGAAAGAAACAAAAAGTAAAAGGATGAAAATTTAAAAATAAATTTCACGTTCTCATATAGCGTCCTTTCAAATTGTTATAATGGATTTTTTTATTGTTTCGTAGTGAGACAAATGCTTTCATAAGCGAATTACATACATCCTAATCATACAAATTATTGCGTTTTGAATGTCAAGAGATTTTACTGCCTTTAGGTCCCAAAATCCAATTTGATTCAATCATATTGTATTATTTTGTATACAATTTCTAACATACACCTCGTATTCATGTCCTGGACGACTACCAACTACAAACGAACTCGCAGTTGTTAGTCAATATGCTAATGAAATCATTTGATTGCTTACATATATGCCTAATTTTTCTATAAATATTTTTTTAAATCTATAACACTGTTTTTATATTTCAAAATTCAGAACTTTCACACTTTTTTACTATCATCACTAATTAAAGTTTGCTGTGATGGATTTCTGTTATCGAGTTTTTACTCTCCTCCTTTTATCCTCGTGCATTGAACCTTCGTACACTAGCGCATCCTCGATGACATAACTCTATTTTAAAATTTTCCAAACTTTATCAATGACTAACTATTATTGCAATTAAATTTAGATTTCGGTGGAGGGTCGGTGCCTAGTATTGAATATGAGATACAGTAGCCTAAGATTAAAAAGCAGAAAAACATTAACATAAAAAATTCTAGCTTTTACCTCAATAAAACAGTACGTTTTTAAAAGTATTTCTGCTAAATTTCATTTATTAGACATACATTTGATGGTTTGTTTGTCCTTGGTTTATCTTAAATAATATATTGATGCCTTTTATCGCAGGCCCTGTTCATTCACGAGTCGTACAAGAATGATTTCGATCTGGAATCGGCCATGAAGGTTTTAACCGATGGTCTTAATGGGAGCAAGTCTCTCCTGGACGCCTACTACGCCCTCCCCGTCCTCAACACAAAAAGTCTGCTCAATGTCACTTCCAGTCACTGCAGCAAACAGCCGGTTGAGGGTGAGTCGACTATCAAAATTTTTCGGTTTTTGATGTTGAGAGTTCAGGATTTATTCTCGAATGGATACACATATCAAGAAACACCTTAGTGATTTCGTTCACCCTCTGAATTTCGTTCAACATTTATATGCTTTTTTAAAAATGATTTTGAAGTTCTAACTCAATTCAAACTTTTAAAATAAATTCTTTTCCTTCAATCTCTCTGCTACCAATTAACTGTAAATATTTTCCGTCAGCGATATTTAAGGTATAATAAGAAATTCGGGGATTCGAAAGTCTTCAGAAAATATCCTTCGTCCATCATATTACGGCCGGTCAATATGGTTATGGCCGGTTACAATATGAAATCATTTTAACTATACTTCATGGATGTTTTTATATTCTCTTTCGCAGCTTGTAATCTTATCGCTTTTCTCACAAAAAAGGATTTTTTTTGTATTTATTTAAATCGGTTTATTAATACAGACGACAAATTCACCAGCGATTCTTTATCTAAAAGATCATTGAAATATGGTTGTTAGTGGTAATAAACTTAGAGTTGCAAATAAAAATGGGATTTCAAAAGATATAATCTTTAAAATGTTTCGTACATCAAAATCTTAACACTCTTTATGAGACACTGTTAAAATTCACAAGACATGTTCAGAACAAGGTATATTTTTTTGGAAAAGATGAAATAAAGGATCTAAACTGAACTTTCGTTTTTTTAAATGAATGAATTGTTTTAGAGATATGATTAATAAAATTAACTAAGAATTTAAAATTCGATTTATAAGTGAGACTTTATAAGAATACGAAGTTAAAATGTGGAACACGACAAGGAATCTTAATTTTTTTTATTATTTAATGTTCAAAAATGTTGCTGAATATATCTTTCATTTCTTGTAGAAGAGGAAGCATTGCAAAAAGCATTGGATGTCACAGGGGAAACGATGACTGTCCAGTGCTCCGTCTGGATGGGGGACAAAATAAATCTGGGCAGAACTTGGCGACTGAGAATGCGTGTGAACAGCACGATTTACGATACTATTGAGACTGTGGCAAAGATAGACGATAGACAGAAGTAAGTATTTTACAGTAGTACAGACAAACAAATTAATCTTTTTTTATACAAATACAGATAACTTCATTTTAGAACCTGTATTTAATAAGGAAGGTTCCGAAGCCTATAAGTGTAAGTTATATTTTTTTCCTCAAATGACTTGTGAATTCAAAATGCGTCTTAATTGAAAATGTTTTAAGTTGACAATACATTAAAGCAAAATCTTTTTATATATTAAGAACAAGAGGCACCTCTTATACTGATCATGGAGTAAAAAGGTAAATATATTAATAAATAAATGAGTATAAGCTTGCTGTGATTTGGCGATAAACTAAATATTGTGTGTACATAACTTCCGTATCTGTAGCTTAATTCTTTAGCGACGAAGTAAGGTTTTGATTGAGTATTTTAGCATCGAACTTAACCTCTTATAAATATAGATTTATCGGTTGGATTCACATCTCACTGGCGAAATTTTTCTACAATTGGTACAAATCACGGCATTTGTTTTGAATTCCTGCTTAAACTCAAATCTATCCAAACATCCAAAACCGGTTTCGTAGTCGTCAATTGAAAATTACCTCAGTGGCCGAAACCGCCAAAACTCTCATTATAGAGTTAAAGGAAATATGTTCATAGACATGACAAAGGATACATGTTCTTGTGAGATGAAACGGAGCATGCC
This sequence comes from Araneus ventricosus, assembly GCA_013235015.1. Lineage (NCBI taxonomy): Eukaryota > Metazoa > Arthropoda > Arachnida > Araneae > Araneidae > Araneus > Araneus ventricosus. Next base: position 22,734 of record BGPR01002815.1, on the reverse strand, counting down.
TTATTAGGCATCTTAAACATCATGCATCAAATCTTAGTCATATCATTATGTATTCGGATTTTTGCACAGGTCTAAATATAGAAAAATTTAGCTAATTTTTTTACAGAGATTTATTCAAGATCCCTCTATGTCCACTACTTTTATTAATTACAATTTTCTTATATCTGTACATAGTTATTTGACGATCAATGACACCCTCTTCGGTGGTATTGAATAGTTTAGTTGTCACTGCCAAAAAACAAATCTATTTTCGTGAAACAGAAATGAAGCGGGAGGAGTTTTCATCCAAAGAGTTGGTAGACTGTATTTCCAATAGAAAGAAATAATGGAGAGTGTAAAGTAAACTCGTTCAACTTAAAATAGAGATACTGCAAAAACGTCAAATTATGTCTTTTATAAGGAAAGCTTGCCACATTATTTTCCATTTATTGACATAAAAAAACTGAAGGCCTACCCCAAAAGTAAGGACCTCCAATTTGTTTTATTGCTCCTCGGAAATCATTTTATCTAGAACTCAGACACATAAAAGAAACAAAATAAAATATTTGATTTTCTATCCCATATTCCATCACACTACCCATTCTATAAGATTTTGCTTATACTAAAACTACAAAGCACGTACCTTAAATGCGAAGACATCGAATAACATTGAAAGCGGTGGTTCCGAAGAAAGCATTGATTGACTTGAGCAAATCTTTTATTGGGAAATCAATTTAACTCCAATTTTTGTATTAAATTTCATTTATTCTGGCAAACTTTAGTTAGTCTGTTCTATTTCCGCTGTACATATATTTCTATTGCTTCATGACAAACAAATTCTTTACTATCTTTAAAAAATTGTTACTTTCTAAGAGTCATTTTTAAATTTTCCTCTTTGAAACCTTTCCTGATACAATAGTACAGCTACTTATCCATTTCCCTTTGCTAGTCCATAACACTTAGTGAATATCGAACTATGACTGCATTCAATCAAAGTCGAAATGATTATCCCGCATGTGCCGACAGTGACGGTCGCATAGAGAGCCACCTATATATATATATCCTACAATGCTTTCCTATTTGATTACGATTCATATCTGTCTTCTCCACCAGTCTGAGTTTGAATGCGTTATTCTGGAACACATTGCATATAAAGAGAGTGCTGAGAAAACGTAGCCAAACTTACAGGGTAGATCAAGTATAGACAAAAAAAGTTAATTTTGCAATTGAACATGGGGTCGGAAATGCAAAGGGGATTTGATAATGGGGACGCTTTATCAGTGAATTAATTAAAAGGATGGGATACACCAGGAGAAATGATCATCACTGATTCAATGTATTACAAATTTACAATAGCCCAGCAATCCATTTTCATGAATAATATCTTAAGCGCGTATTGTCTCAAACGGCAAGTCCCTTGAACACGTTACTTATTCTCCACCAACACGTGTAAGTTTTACAAAGTTTTGATGTTGGTACTGCATTCTACTTGCCATTATCATATATATCACACCGCATCCGAGATATATTGATGTTATTAAAGCAACAATTATGAAAAAAGCTCATATTTATTATTCTATAAGTCATCCTGTGTTAGATGTAACGAATCCGAAACACCCGACATGATATTATTTGAATATAAGTCTCATTTTCGCTAACATTTCTTTCTGTCTAAAGAAAGATTTAAGCGATTACCGCAGTTGGCCTTTCATTCATAACATAAAATCTCTTTTTGAAAATTTCTCTCAGAATACATTGAATATTAAAACGATTCATGAATTTTCATTTGAGGAGGAAATCGTTTGTTCTCTCCAAATATTCCTCTTTAGTACAAATGATACTATTTGCATACAGTTTTTTATTTATTCGCATGATTACTATAAGATGTTTATCAGTTATAAATTAGCGTCGCTGCTGATAGCTGTTGTTTTCTAATTTAAAAGCTTAAATGTGCTGATAGCGTTTCGGATAAATATTAACAGTATGTTTCTTTAAATTTTCAGGATTGAGTACAACGTCGTGGATGGCAAACCGTATGTCGCGGCCTTGAATGGAAAGGAAGACGATCCCGAGATGGGCATGTTTTGGTTCGTGTACCTCAAAACTGTCAGCTCGGACAAAGATCCGAAGATCGTGGAAGAAAGTAAGTATCTCCTTCTGAAATGTTTCTACCGAAAGAGAAAAACCAATTTTTCTCTTCACATATATCATAATTTTCTTTTCGCTTATTTTATTAGAATTTCTGTTATTGTAATTTAATCTAAAACTCAATATTTATATCCCCAATGTTATTTTTGTATTTCTTTATCGGGACAGTAAAATGTACTAGTTAAATAAGGTTCTCGTTTCCACCATTTTATCTTTTTTCCCTTCAAATCCATATTAACATAAACCGCAGCATTAAATTCGTGGTTGAAGCGTCATTGTATGTCCATTTACGCATTTTATGTATATTTTAATGAAGTTGTACAAGCATAAACTTAATCAAGTACAAGAAAGCACACTATTACTGCCAGTTTTTCTTCAATTTTTCAGGCAGCTCATGCTTGGAATGAAATATTAAGCGAAAATTTATAATTAATTTATTATCATAAACAAATATTTAAAAATTCGCATCGAAAGGCAATCTATTTCTGCTCCGTTAATAACTGCAGAAGGAATTTTGCATTAAATTAAGAGTCCTTAATTAAGATGAGAACTTTTTGACCAATTAAGAATTTTCAAGGGTTTCGATTGCTTATAATAAATATCTCTTAATCTGTTTTGTTTTTTAAGATCATATAACACCAAAAGAAAAACGCGCTTTAAACTTACTATTTTAATAAAGCCTATACAAATGAAATTAATGAATTTTTCCACTTTGCAGGTCCCGTAGATATAAAACTTCAGCCGAACCAAGAAATCATTTTGTGGTACAAGCGTGGCCCATGGAGCGGTCAGAGCCTGATGCAGAAGCCTGTTACATCGCCTTAAAAACTTTTAACCGATTTATCTTCATATATATATTATCGTAACTATGTATGGTTTGCTATTCTCGTAAAGACCCTGTCGAAATAGTGTAAAAATAAAATTAATTATATATATATATATATAATCTTTACTATGTATTTTTTCTATTCTTTTAAAGACCCTGACGAAATAGTGTATAAATAAAATTAGTTTTTCTCCATTCGTGTTCTTACTATGCATTCTTCCGCCGATATTCACGAGGTTCACAATTTACAACTTGATGTAGATTTTCCTTCACTACATTGTGTATTTTGTTCGATTGACCAAAATCAGTAAGGTAAGCAGTAAGGTATAATGATGCGACATTTTTTCTTGTTGAGAGGTTTATACGTTTTATCATATACATCCTGTCGACTCTCAAAAAAAGTGCACATTCAATTTCATCTCAACGTTCTAAAAACTAAGGATCTGAAAACTATTCAGACTGCAATGGATTTTTCGATTTATTCTTTTAAAAACTAAATATTTTCTATATTTCGAATTATTTTCGAACAATGTGTACAAGTATGCCTTCAAATAATGTGACATCCAACTGTGAATGTAACGACTTATAATGCAGTCCAAAACGATTTTCATCAGATTTTACTTTCGAACTGGTCAATATTTTATTATCAATGAATATTTTTTTAGTGGAGTCAAGGATTCTTGTCAAACTATATTCTAACATTTTCGTAGGTCTTTTATTTTCTAGCAAAAATCTTTTAAAATATTTTGAATTCACAAAGATTCTATCACAATTACGCTATTTGCAATGTATTATATTTTACAAATTTGTAAGGCCACAACACTGAGTTTTCAATTTAAATGCAACTTCAGTTTCATCAAACACTTATGTGAAAACACAACAAGTTAAAATCAATCGAGTCTTATGCATGACTATAGATAAAGTGGATGTTCAAAACCCATTTGCAAGACATAAATCGCTATTTTATTTTTGTTTTGGATTATGCATTGAATTGTATAAAAGGCTTGAATTTCAGAAAGTAAATAATTTATAATATTTTTGAGTAATTTATAATATTTTTTTTTTACTTCACTACTGAAAAAAGTTTAAAGAAAACTGTTTAAAAAATCATGTAATGCAAAGATTGCTGATTTTTTTTCATTTTTTTAGAAGGCGAGTTTTTTTTTCACTTTCTTGGTTGTTTTCCACTTTTAGTGGAAAGTCGGAAAATAATCATTCAGAGAGAAGCAATCAAAATCAAAGAAGATTGCGATGTTATCGGATTTTAAGGAGCATTTGCGTGCCTTTATTAAAAATATTCGACAATACGATGTGGAATGAATTACATCTATAAAAATTCTTATATTATGAAATTTGTCTCCAGTAATGCAAAATCTCCGTCATTCAACCTTTGACACTTTCCACTACGGGCGTGGAGGTTCGCTCAACTGTAGAGCCGCCACTAAGCCAGATCCAACAGGAAATGTGTACACAATGCACGTGGATTGTGTTTGTCGTTTGGGTTTGTGTCTTTGTCATCTTGACACGCTCTTCGAAGAAAACACACTATTCTTTCACACAATATGTTCTTAATTTCTACATAAACAATAATTATTACAAAAGTTCAGCTTAGTTACTTTACCGTCCCAATTTGTAACAGCGCGAGGGCTGTTATGGAAGGGAAATCGTCTTTTTGGACGACGCGTAAGCTAACCCCCTCTTTCCAAATTTCTGTACCGCACCAACTGGAAGAACTTTTGCCGCTACCTACGCACTAACTCTTTGGGGCACGAAAGATAATAACATGCTTTATTATACACGTGTTTGTGTTAAGAAGTTGAAAAATCTTGTGACAAAAACGTCTTGAGGGTGTACGTGAATGTAGCCCAATAAGCAGAGTTAAAAAAATAAAGCTCTTTATTTTACAATTATTCTAAGTAAAGAAACTTAACACAAGTAGTAGAACAGCTCTTGTAAAAATTCACAATAGAGAATACCATTAAATATCAACACAGCGCTCAAAGCCTTCTTATCAGCTCACCAGCTTGCTTGCTGATCAAAATCCAATTCGGTTCTCTTGGCTTGAGAGCTTGCTTTTATACTTTTTCAACAGGAAGTGACGTCATTATGTAGGAAGTGAATTAATCTCCAGAAAGTCCATGAGGCCAGTAGAAATAGGTTGACAGCTCCACATTTTTCAAGAGAATTTCTTTTGTCGCCAAATATGTCGCCAAGGTTGCCAAATTTGTCGCTATGATGAGTATATCTTAGGGGAAAAAACTTTATAGCTTTGTATCAATATTGATATTGATTTGTTTCAATATCCTAAAAATTAATCTGTGCGTTTTTACTATTATATGGTTTTTATAATAAGCCCTGTTCATCAAGAATGCGCAAAAGATGCATCGTTCATAATGATTCAGAAAATAACCCGCCATGCTTCAAAGAGTTAACTTACAATATACCTCATATACGGTGGATCTTTATTGGTTTAAATGGTCCCTACCCCTTCAGTGAACAGATGCTTCAAAAAATGTTGCACAATTGATGGTGATGGAAAAAAAGGTAAAACCAGTAGCAGCTAAGGTCTTCAGTGAAGAAGCAGTTTTCAAATGCCTCAAAATGTAGGTTTTAATATTTGAATCCAGCCATAGTTCATTATATTTCTATTAAAATTTGAAAGCTGATTCTCATGGTTCAATCTATTTTTCTGAACTCATCTGTTGTTTCTATTTAAGCGTTATCTTACGCAGTTATACACAATATTTCAATTATCGCATTCCAAGTTTTAAAACAGAGAGATGAGAATGAGCTCCCGGCGCCATCTCGGATTTCATCCGCCCATTTTTAGTTTTTTACGAATTTCTTGAAAAGTATTGAATTTTCAAAATACAATTTATTTATCAAAGTAGAAAGCGTAAAAACCCTTACAAACAAATACTTTTATTTTTCTTTCATCTTTAATAGTTTCCGAGATAACGGGTCTCAAAATTTGCAGCCGAAAACTATTCGATTTCCAAATGACATGTAATACAGCAAATTGATAATCTTAAAATTCCCAACAAATGTATGCTTTTATTTTTTTTCTACTTTAAATAGTTTCTGAGATATGTAAGAGAAACTAAGACAGGGGGTATAATATCCAAGATGGTGACAAAACGTTGAGACCCATTATCTCCTAAACTACTGAAGCTGAAAGAAAATTAAAGCATGCATTTGTAGAGAAGTTTACGCTCTTTAATTTGCTGATGACATGTAATTTGAAAATTGAATATGTTTCGAGATATTCAAGGAAAATTAAAAAGGGGGGATTGAAATCCAACGTGGCGACAACCTTTGAGACCCATTATCTCGGAAACTATTAAAGTTGGAAGAAAAAATAAAAGATATGTAATGTAGGAAATTTTACGATCTTTAATTTATTAAATCAATTATAATTTTAAAATTAAATACCTTTCGAGTTATTCGGAAGAAACTAAAAGTATATGGATGAAATCCACGTGACGTCTCCCCCCCCCCCCAACCCAGGATCAGGGACATTAACTATGTTCAACAAGAGACCCTCAAGAACATTTGTACCAATTTTAAAAACTATATGATTTTTTTTGTTTTTCTTCAAACCCTTCGTTTATTGTGCTATCAATTGAGATATTTTGCAAATTTATTCATTTTGAGACCAATTATCTCAAAAACTATTAAAACCTGAAGAAAAACCAAAGTACCAATCTGTAGCAAGAAGCACGCAATTCAATATGTTAAATCACATGTAATTTCAATATTGAATAGTTTTCTAGATATACAAGAAAATCTGAAAAGAGGGAGGAAATCCAAGATGCACCATTTGAGACCCATTATCTCCAAGACTATTAAAACTTTTAGAAAATTAAAAGTATGTATTTATAGGGAATTTTACACTTTTTAATTTGTTTTATCATTTGTAATTTAAAAACTGAACAGTTTTCTAGATATTTAGGAAAAACTAAAAAAAGGGGGGATGGAATCCAAGATGGCACCGCCACCCCACCCACCCCCCATGACCGGGGACTTTTAGTATGTTCACCACAAGTCCCTCACAAACACGTGTACCAATTTTCAAAACTGTATGATTTAATGTTTTTTTCATTCCCATTTTGGATCTTCGTTGACTGTACTAAGAGTATTTCCTTAAATGAATATGCTTTCTTCAGTCACAAACTGCACGCTTGAAAAGGTGCCTCTTAAAGAACACCGTTACCTTGTAAAATAGCTTTAAAACAAGTTTCTAAAGTCTGTGGAGAGAAACTCATATACCTACGAGTCCCTAACTCCTTTTATGAACCCTGAACATATCCGATTTCGCAATATTTTTTCTAATTGGGTCACCTTCCGACGCTTAGGCATATCTTCCCTTTTTCAGCAGAGGTTTAAATCTCTAAGCCTTTTGCACGCATTTTTCCGATTTTCATACTGAGTTCAGAATAAACAATTCATGTTTATATGTGTAATTTCTTAAAGTACCCTGAATAAAATATTCTTATGATTTCAGAGCCATCATTCACTTAATTAAGATTCAATCATTTATTTTAAAAGCAAATTTCTAAGAATTTAAAGCAAGCAGATTGAAATAGCTAACCACTAAAAGGATTAAAATACTTTGAAACATAAAGCGTCTGTCAGGATTGCGCTGTTTTCAATGCATTTCATTTCACAAGTTGATAAGACAATAACAGCGATTATGCCATTTTAAATTCAAGTTAGATTTCTAAAACACATGCGTGGAACCACGACTAAATTTGAAAGAATCTAGTCTTATGTATGGCTACAAAAAGAATTGTCACTAAAAACCCATTTCAAGATATAACACGCTACTTCATCTCTGTATTGGAATTTGCTTTAAATCGTACATGTAATAATATCTGAAAATGTCGTTAAGTGGATATATATAATCTTTCACTTATTAATGTTTCATTTCCCAATGAAAAAACATAAACTTTGCCAATTATGGATTACTAATGAATTTGGATTACGAATTACGAGAGAATATAATTATTTTTTGAGAGAAAATTGGAATGTTAAAACGATACTGCATAACAGGTAGAAGGTTATCTACATTCTGTATTCCAGGGAACTGTTTTTAATACCATGTTATTTCATGTTCTTATTAACAGGAATCAGTGAAACTAATATACGCGAAGAGATATTATTACTTTTTTAAAGTTTAAGACGAACTTGGTAATTGAAAAAAAATTATATTCCTAATTTTCAGTTCCATATTTTTTCAGATTTTGTCCGTCGTTAAAGAATTAGTTCGAAAGAGAATTTTTTCCTAGTAGCAGGATTTACATGACTCGCGTATATAACAATTCGAGTGTTTTTCACATTATCCTGAATTTCAGAAATATCTGGATAACGACACTGTTTATGACTTTAGCAGGAACATATCTTAAATATTCATTTTGGATTATTATTTACATGTTATCGAATTTTTCTGTACAATCTGATATTCCATCAAGCAAACCTGAACATATAAATTTTACTTTCTTAGGGAGATATGTCGTTTACCTTGATATTTTCGACAAAGAAACTCTCGTAAATTAGGGTGTTTAAACTGTTTATTTCAGTCGCTTCTTCTGCATCCATATTCAAAGAAAGCGGAACAGTTTTCAATACAGAGTGAAGGTCCATCTTCTGCAGCTGCATTCATTCCACCTTGTCTTCTTTATTCAGTAATCTCCTAGACAACTTTTAAATAACATCCAGCCTACCGAATTACTTGAATAACAAATTGACATTAAAATCTGTTTCAATTTCTTTTAGACTAAAATTTTTTAAAATTTATACTGTTTAAAAACGATATACAAAACAAAATTCTTACATCCTATTTTTAGGCATCACTAACAAGAACCTACCTGGTATATTCCTAGACAAATTTCACCAGCCCACTTCATATCCAAATTAGATATTCAGAGCAATACTTTAGCCACTGTTATTTAAGAGAAATTCCAATTGCAGTAACACAGCATTATTTAAAGCAAGAGGCGCTGATTCCATGCAAACATTTGAAATCAGTTAGTTATCTTAAATCCGAAACTCAATGATGAAGGAAATCAATGGAGTTCCGCTGTAAGGAAAAATCTTTTCAAACTGGCACTCTGCATTAGAGCTGGAGTTTCTGAAGATCACAAAGTAAAAGTCAAACTGTGGATAGTTCAGAGCCCGATGCGAACTCTTGGAATCATTTAGAAATCCACTCTGTAGCATTTGATTAATAAAGTTAAAACGTGAGAGTTACGGGTATTATTGAAAAATATAACACGTCTTCGAGGCAGGACAGGAGTATATATTTTTTAAAAATTACATTTGGTAAGAGTATTTATTTATTTTTTTGAAAATTCGTTTAAGTATTAGTTATTATTTTCAGATCAATATCTGAATTATTTTGTGAAAAATTCACTTATTCGAAAAAAAGAGCTTCGAAGAGTGCTTATGGATACTTTTCTATCAGTCTGAAGAACAGTGCCTCGAAGCAATAGTGAATATTAAAAATAAAGCTTTAACTGAAAAAGCGAGCAATGAAATTTTTGTTCAAATCTACATAAATTTAACTCCGTTAAAAGTCCTTTACATAGATTTTAAGGAGCGACCGAAAGAATATTTATTAGTATTTTAAATACATAAAATTATTTCACAATTCAATTTGATAGCTTATTTTACATTAAACAAAATACAACCTTAAAATTCCATGCTTTGCAGACATAAATTTTTAAAGAAATTAATTAAAAAGTCATGCATATATGGCTTCTATGTCAAATATTTTAAAAATACAGCATGCCGGCATTTTGAACTTCTCTACTTCAATTTTGAATATTCATTTTTTTTACGAAAAATTCGTAAACAATTAATTAGTCAAATTGTAGAAAAAAATATTAGATAATTCAAATTTATTGTTTCATATGTTGGCACATATGTTGAACAACATATGTTCACATATATTGTTCACATTCGACACAGGGGAAAGAGAATTTTTGCCATGCTAACAAATATTTCAAGTCAGCTTTTAACATCTATGCTGAAATACAGGTATGTTTAAATCATGTAATATTCAGAACTCTGTAACAACAGATATTAGCCTCACATTTGAATACTATTTGACTAAATTGCAAAAAAAATAAATCTTCATTTATTCTTTCACTACCTACTTTATCATCCAAACTGTTTATGGCGATTTAACGCATGAGTAATAACAGCCAATAACAGCTTAGAGACAAACGGTGCATTCTCCGTCGCTATCCATGTTCTAAGGAGTGTGAAAATCTCTACCGAGTTCGTAGATGTGCTGTCCAGTTGAAAGGACGCGAAAATGGTTTTAGGAAAACAAATTCGATTTCGCTATGACTCTCTTAAGCAGGCCATTCATCGCTCATCCGTACTCGAATTTTTGGAACACGTAAAGGAAAAACCGATCGACAGGACGAAAAATCGACGGAAGTTAGCATAGCGGAAGGAAAGGGTCAGAATTCAGAATAGTTTGAAGTCTGATTATAACGGCCGGTTGGTTTTTTTAGGACCTCGATGCGAGGGTAGCGGTAAAACAAGGGATCTGCCTATATTGGAACTTTGTGTTGAGGAGAGAAATGAAACTCGTAATATCGCGTGTGGGGAAAGAGGAGATTGGGTGGATAGATTTCTGCGACTTTGAACATTGTCTAAATACAAACTTTGAACATCCGTGAATGCTTTGCATAATTTTTAGCCTACAATGGGTGGAAAAAACCGTTCTTAGTACAAATGGCATAGCTTAGCTTTCTCGTGAATGACCATCTTTAAGCTGGGCATTCTGTCTGGGAATTCTGGCTAACCATCTTAAATATAACATTCTATGTTGATATTCATTCATTTCAAATCTACGAGGAGACCACACGCCCTAATCTCATGGAATTACAAGAAAAACGATTCGTTTAATTTTTTATCCAAATATTGAATTTTTTTGA
>BGPR01002815.1:0-11822 GCA_013235015.1 Araneus ventricosus | reverse complement strand
CCTTTTACTTATTAATCGAGTAATAAGTAAATACGACTATATGGAAACATCCATTTCAATTTTCCTGACGAGAGATTATTGGAGTATTTTTTTTTTATAAAAATGAATGACTCTTCACTTTTTTCAACAGTGTACATAAAAATTATGTGTCTTCTACATAAAGTCGAGAACTGAACATGGTTGGCTAAATTATTTTTTTTCTTTTTGTTAGAAATCTATTTTCAAATTGTGGTAAATAATGTAACTTAAAAAAGGAAACGTTAAAATAGAGAAAGAAATTTATTGAATAATCTATAAAATAAGAGCTCAGACAGTTTAAATACAGTAAACGACGGTTTATACATCTTTCAAGACACTAACACGACGTATAAATGAAACGACGTATAATTTTGAAATTTTAATAAACAACTTTGATTATTACAACTTGAATGCCACTAATGCAAATTATTTTAAAAGTATTAATTTTAAAGCTATAATTAGTATAATACTACATAGAATGGAAATCAATAATTTAATTTTGAAATTAAATAATTATAATGGAAGTGATAAAAATCATTCCTTAATTGAATATCTTGATTACTAATTATTTCATATCTTATATGATTTATGTACATGCATGTAGGCGCTTAATTAAAAGAAAGTCTTTGACTGTCTTTTGACGTGTTGATTTTCTGTAAGTAATAAGTACAACATTATAAATCGAATTATGTTCATTGAATGTTTCACTATTATTTTAACAAAAACTTTTTCAATGTAGCTCATTGCATCTTTAATGGAAGATAGAATAACTTCTTCGCCATCGTTTAAATCTGCACCAATATGTTTTCTATTATTTCATAAATGGAGAATAATTTCGAGTCCATGATATCTTTACCACAGCTCACATGCTCGAAAGGAAGTTTTCTTTTTTATTTATTTTATAACGGGGGAAACGCCGTATAACCGTAGTTTGTTTCGTATGAAAAAAGTAATTTATAATTACAATGATTATTAATGAATCGGGACTGATTATTCCACATATACACTGAAGAGCCAAAAAAACTGGTGCACCTTCTTAATATCGTGTCGGGCCCTCACGAGCACGCAGAAGTGGCGCAAAACGACGTGGCATGGACTCGACTGGTGTCTGAAGGTATCCTGGAGGAAATTCACACCATGAATCCTGCAGGGCAGTCAACAAATCTATAGGAGTGCGAGGTGGCGGAGATCTCTTCTCAACAGCATGTAGCAAGGCATCCCGGATATCTTCAATAATGTTCATCTCTGGGGATTTAGGTGGCCAATAGAAAACGGAAGAGTGTTCCTGGAGCCACTGGTAGCAACTCTCGACGCGTGAGGTGTCGCATTGTCCTGATGGAATTGTCCCAATCCGTCGGAATGCACAATGGACATGAATGAGCGTAGGTGATCGTACAGGATGCTTAAGTACCTGTCACCTGTCAGAGTCGTCTCTAGACGTATCAGGGGTACCATATCACACCAACTGCACATGTCTCATACCATCACAGAGGCTCCAAATGATTGAATAGTCCCCTGTTGTCAAACAGGGTCTATGGATTAATGATGTTGTCTCCATACTCGTACACGTGCATCCGTCCGATACAATTGGAATCGAGACTCGTCAAACCAGGTAACGTGTTTCCAGAGTCATCAACAGTCCAATGGTAATGTTGTGGGGCCTAGGAGAGGAGTAAAGCTTTGTACAGTGCAGTCAAGAACGGTACACTAGTGGTACTTCGGCTCTGAGAGCCCATATTAATGACGGTCCGTTGAACAGTTCGCACGCTGACACTTGTAGATGCCCCATCTTTGAAATCCGCGGCAATTTGAGGAAGTATTGTACGTCTGTCTCGTTTGAGGATTCGCATCTGACGTCAATGGTCCAGTTTTTTCAACGTCTTTTTTTCGGCCGCACCAATGGCGGAAATTTGATGTTTTACCGGATATCCGATATTCATGGTACACTCGTGAAATGTTCTTACGCGCAAATTTCATCGCTACTTCGGAGATGCTATGTCCCATCTCTCGTGCGCCGACTATAACGCCAGGTTCAAAGTCACTTAAATCTTGAAAACTCGCCATTGCAGCAACAGGAACCGATCTAATACATTTGTCAGACATCTGTTGTCTTATATATACCCGTTGCCGACCGCATCGGGCTGCGATGGTTGGTGGAAATATCTCCGTTATTGCATATGAACACCTCTACCAGTTTACCAGATTTTTAGCACTTCAGTGTAAATTAGAAAGATATATGCTTTGTTTTATTTCAAAAGCTTTATTTAGAAGTTTTTTATAAATCATGTTAATGTTAATAAACATAGAAGATAAGAAAATTATTGTTTAAAATAATATCAAATTCTACGTTTAGTTAATTGTAATATACAGGGTGCCCCAAAAAAGTACTCTCCCTGTTTTTCATTTAAAATGAAATAAATTTGCATCGGGAGCCAACAGACGAGTGAAACCAATGCTATAATTATTTTGAAAGCAGCAGAAACTTGATACAGATACTCAGTTGTCTCTCAGATCAAAGCTTCAAGTTTTCCATCGTTCAACGATTCTACTTTAAAACAGTGTCTTCCAAAGTGCCTCACAATAAATAGAAACAATATGTGAGATTGTATGAGTATGGAAGCCAATACATGCCTGTTGCAGTAAATGTAGAAGAGTTCAAAGCACTAACTCTATTCTGGAGAATTCAAATTTAGTAAAAATTTAATGCCTCCATTTCCTTTGACACACTACTGAGGGTAACTGAAAATTTTATTCTTGGTATGCGCCATTTCTTTGCTGCGAATGGTACATATTTTTAATTGATTCGAATGTGATTCTCGAAAAAGGTTAATTTATAGCCTTATTTTCAGATTCTGCACTACGATACAATGTACTGCGCCACCTTCTTGTGACATTTGTAATGAATTCTGAAATTTCTATCTATGCGAATTACAGCTTTCAGAATAAATATACCATTGCTTTCATTTTTCTGTAAGCCTCCATTGAGGAACTATTTAATTTTAAAATGAAGGAGTCCTTTGTGCCACACACTGTAGTTACTCTTATAAATTGTGCTTAAAAGATCTAAGTCACACATTCGAAGATTCCTACTATAAGGTTTTGCGCTTCCAGTTCGTGAAAAAGCTTCGTGAATAAATTTTGTAGAAAAATATCGTCAAATGTTTCCAAGTTATAAGGTAAATGCTCCAGTTGTGAGCCACTTAAGGGTATTTCCTCAATTATCATCTAAACTTTTGAGAAGTTTCTCTAATCTATGTTTTTTTTATGGTTGTTCAAACTTTTACCTAAAATAATAATCACCTGAAATATCAAAATAATTGTAATATAATTTTTAAAAAATTTAAAACTTAGCTCACACCTATGCACCAGAAGTGGGCATAGCAAACTTTTGATGTACCAGTAGTGGGCATACCAAAAGTGGGCCACCAAGATTTGTCAATTGAGCCAAAGAAAAAAGAATAAAATCATTATATATAGTAATAATAACAATGCATTAACATTATACACCATAAAAAATGCAATAAAAATGGCTTAATATAGGTGAAATCTTTTATTTAAAGATTCTAGTCACATGAGATTTACATTTTTTCTCTAACAGCCAATTTTTTTTATTAAAGGTATATGCTAATTATCGATCTTTCATTTTAAGTTCTGTTTGGGGCATTATGGATATTAAATCTTGAAATTTTATGTTGAATATATCTTTTTTTTTCTTTTATCATCTTGCCTCTGCAGCCAGAAAAGAGCCCTTTTAAATGGTGGAGGAATATTTTTCAATGGTCCAGCAACGCGATAGTTATTATTGTCTGCCTCGTTACAGAGCCCAACTAATTCTTGAATATCAGTCTTTTCCTCAACAATACTATAAAATATTTATTATTTAAGTAATTGGTCAGAATGTCCCATTAGTGTACCAGTAGTGGGCCATTAGTGTATCAGAAGTGGGCCATGTGGCCCACTACTGGTTCTGATAAAAATGAAGCAAATCTAATTAAATAAAAAGACTTTACAAGCTATAACCTTATTATTACACATCACAAAACAATCTATTTGAGAGAAAGCATGTGCTCCAGTACTGCCCCCCCTAAGCCCACTACTGAAGCATTTATTAAAACATTGATCCAAAAGTGGGCCACCCTTCACTATCCATAAATTATCAATATTATTTAATTTAAAGATATTTTATAATACATTCATTATATAATCAAATAATACCAATAACAATTCATTTTAAAAACAAATAGAATGTATACTAAAAAATAGTCGAATGAAGAGTTACCTTTAAAGGAAATCACTAGGAATAAGCTAAAAATACTTCTCTCAGAGACCAACTTCAGCAACAAACTTTCTAGCTCCTAACTAAATAGGAAATAAAGGCTGCGCCTTTGGTATTTAGTTGATAAGGGTTTCAGCCTACCAGAGGCAGATCTCTTATTTCATTGGAATGTTGGAATTTCTTGTTTTTCAACTTAAAAATTCAAGTGGCCCACTTCTGGTACGTGGCCCATTACTGGAGCACTTACCTTAGTGTAGACAAGTTCTTTATCCGAACGAAATGATTCGAAAATAAATGTTCATTTATTTTGTCATGAATCAAAAGATGAAGTTAAATCCGATTTCGTCGAAAACATAATTTCACATATCAGCTAGTATCTTGGAAAAAATCATTTTACTATGGCTGTGAGGTCACATCCTTTTTCTACTGCAAATTTCATAATGGATTACAAAGTTAATTTGGAACTGTTAATTTCTTATGTTTAACGTTAACGTAGAGAGTCACTATTTCATAAGTTTTATAATGGAATAAGGTATATAAAACTTTTGTTCAGAATATGGGTTAAAAATGAATTATTTTAGAAAGTTGTTTGTAGCATTGTGTTGATAAATTGTAAATTGTTTTCAGTTTTTAATTCCTTTAATCGGAAAGAGCAAAATTCTATCCTCAATAAACATGTTTCCCGTAAATAAAACATTCGGCTTCGTGAAGAACACATACACTACATTTCACTGGGACGCAGAAGACGTATTCTTACATATAGCGAAAAACGATGTAATTTATTAACTAAGTTATACCCCCTTAAGTTAAGCTTTATCAAACTCACAATACGATTATTGAGCAAGATATTTAAGAATATATTTAACAGTTTTCTATTTATAAAAGTAATATCAGCAATAAGTTGAAAGCCTTAGTAATTGAAGTATGCAAAACTAAAATCGAGATATTTCTGCAATAAATTTCATAAATTTTTCCATTAGCAGACAGAATGCAGTTGTAGAGTCAAGAATATTAAAAATATAGTATAAGCTGCATTTATTAAAAAATGAAATATTTAAATAAGAAGATTTTCAGAATTTCAGAATGTTAAAATAATTTCCATTTCAGATAGTTCATAAAAACTGAAATAAGACACGTCGAATACTTTTCGTTAATTCGTTCTTGTACAAAAAGTGTTATGCTTTTTTGTAAATTTAAATCAAACCGATGACGGAATTAAATATCCTTTGTGGTTTGGATGCTTATCTTTTTATTTTCAGTCATCGGAGCTTTTAAAAATAAACATTCGGCTACGTTCGCAACAGACAGGATCATAATAAGCAATCTACATACACTGAAAGAAACCGGTTGTTTCAAAATCAGATGCGCTATCCGTGATCTGACATGTTATCTTCCTTTCATCCTACGGTGACACTCGATAGCTCAGACTATAAAGAGAGGTTTGTTTGTTCTTATCGGATGGCATGTGTTTGGCCTCGTCCGTGAACCGCAATTATAATCGCCTTCTTCATCAGCGATATAAGTGATGGAAAGGGGAATTTACCGTCTTGTGTATCTGGATTGCTTCAACAGCCTTCTCACTTGATGTAAACATTCCTCTCTGCCTCTTCGAGCAGATAGTGTTGCGACGATGAGCCGAACAGTCAGCATGGAAATATTAATTCACATCTCTTTGCTCGCCGGCGTATTTCTGTCCTTTGCCGAAGGTAAGTCATCTTCTCTCCCTAAACACAAATGCAGGAACGCAATCTTTCCTTTATAATACATTTATTTGTATTGCTTGTATCCATTACTCCTAGTTATTTCATATTTTGTAGAATTATAAATTTCAGTTTCTGAAAATCTTTGAGCGCAAGTCTAGTAGACAGTGGTGAATGGCCTTCTCTCAATTTATTAATCTGTGTATCATAATAGTAATTTATTTCAGGTCTAGTGAATTTTGAATCACAACAGATTATCGTTTGTTATTACTCATATGAAGTGCGATGTGAATTCTGCATTATATTGCCGTTCATATTAAGAAAATTGCACATATAATATTTTAGGAAGTTAAGTAACAATATACTAAATATGTGTCCTTATCATTATTTAATTCTGTGATAATACGCTGAAAATAATTCATAAGAAACAAAATGAATATTAAACTGACGAAAGGAAGCAGTATCTTTTATAAGTAACTCTGTTACAGGAAAGGAATAATAGCTTGTAACAGAATATTGTTTAAAAAACACTAATTGTCTTCTTAAAATGTGTTACGAAATTGTCACTTTATATTTTTTTCGATACTCTTTGAGAATACATTTATATTATGCTTTGTTTTCGACATTATCTATTATTTTATTTAAGTGGATATAGGTGAAGCTTTAGGAATCAGCTGCAATAAAAGAGTTAACAAAAAATAACACTTACACACGTTTCTTGTCTTTTGATACTTTATTCTTAATGTATGTCTCTTGCATTATATATCATGACAACAGAGCATTTATCTTTATTAATAGTCAATCAAATTTTATTGTTGTTGAAAAAGTTACTTCTTAATCTGACAATTTCAAGGCTAATACAGAAATGGTAGTTCAGATTTTTATCCTCTGTGATATATAAACTTTTATAAAAACAAATTCACAGAACAAACTTTTTTTGGTAAAAGATCATAAGGACATATAATTTAATAACATAGAAATATATTTTCTTTTTTTTAATAACATAGAAATATATTTTCTAAGAATTTTTTTTTGGAATCCTTTTAGAAAAATAAAACAGATTACAAAGAAATTTAAATTTAATTAAGAATATTAAATTTGAAATAAATTCAATGATTTGATAAAGTGCAGAACCTCTGATTACTTATGCATGCTGCGACGAAAATCATTGGATTATTTTACTCCTATTCCTCACTTTTATTATAAAATATAACTATTTCCAATTTGGCAAAGAAAAAAGTAAAATGCTCATTATTATGAATTTGAAAATTTTCTTATACAATTCAATACATCTCACACGAATTCCTTATCTTCTGTGAGTAAACGGAATAATATCTTTCATCGAAAACGAAGCTGAAGAAATGTTTGAAGAAAGTTTTGAATCTGAAATTTTTCTTGCTGGTTTACGTCGTTTTTTTTATTCAATATGATGATATCAGAGATTTGTCTTTTCATTTTTATTTTGAACAAGAAGAACAACTTGTAAGCTTAAACATATAGAAAGAGATGTCCAACACTTGTTTACAAGGCAAATTATAATCTATACTATCTTTGAGTAGATTCAGTGTCAATCTGAAAAAGATATTCCTTCGATGTGAAACTTTTAATTTTCTCATTTCCTCTTCTTACAAGAGAATTTGTCTTGTCTAACTTATTATAATTTTCTGTGATAGGTATTTAGTTAAGGTATAAAACAATTTCCATTCTTAAATATCACTAAATAAAAAACAAATCATTCTTCGACCTATATTAACCTCAACAAAGATGTGCGGTCTGACAGACCACCAGCTAATGGAATTTACATTCCATCTAACTCCAATTTTATTTCATTTGACGTGATCTTCCTATAACTCTCTTATTACGATCTTCAATACAATTGTGTATTTCTTGAAGTTTCGCGCCTGCTTTTCTATATTCAGTTATTTTCTACGCGGTCTACATGACGCATCCCTACTAGATGTTACCATGTGGCAGAAGGACCTTGAAACCTAGTTCATCAGTTCATCCAACCCCTCCTTAGAGAACGAACTCCAGAATTTCTAATGAAAGGTTAGGAATGATTTCAATGATGTTTGAGAGGAATGCTTTATTAAGTTCTCTTTCTATTAATTCATATGTATCCGAAGAAGATGGAGAGATCAACATGAAACTCGGCCTTCTTCACGAAAAAATTATTGTTACTGAAATACCGTTTTAAGATATCATGTGTTAAAAATAAAACGAACTGTTATAACTCCTAGCTCATAATACTACTCGACTTCTAGACTGACCCTATGGCTATTTTCAATGAATATAGGATATGTAATGTATTTCAATTTTAGATAAAAGTAACTCTGTACTCCTCATATGAATAGAAAACTTCAAAAAAAATAATTAACCCTAAATAAGAATAAGAATCGAGTAAGATCTAGAACGTCGATAATTGCTAATGATGAAGCAAGGATTGCAAGAAAACGCTAATTGCTCTCCTGTTACGAAGGACCGGGAGAGATTGATAATTCTGAAGACCGCAAGTTGGAGGTGAAAAAATATATCTTAAGATAAAATAAGAGAGAAGAAATGAAAAAAATGTTTATTTATACATATATTGTATGACGAATCTGTATATTTACAATGCTACGGGGAGATTTTGTTTATGAATGTATTGCCAGAATCTCAAATGAGATTTTATTCATGTGAAACTAAATCAAGTCTAACTAATGTCAATTTTGTATATATTTTAATAGAATTGTGAACTTACATTATATTATTCTTGTTTCACATTTATATAATGGAAAAAATAAATACCAATCATAATAAAAGAGTATTGTAAAGAATCATATTATTAATTTTTTTATTCCACGAAAACTGTCTGTAAGCAAAATAATTTATTTCCCTGCTGATGATATATTTTTTAATTAAAAAATATTAAATGAGAGAAATACCTACCGATATATAAGCAGTATTCTTCACTGGTACTTTTTGATTCAAGAAAATTTTATCTCCATTTTTTAAAGATAGCGGTCTAGTAGACCTGCACCTCCACAGTTAATCAATTCCACCTCTGACAGTTAAGGGTTGAATAAATGTATAAATGTATATTATAAATTGCAAGTATTAAATGTGTAAATGCCTTTAAATGACTACTCATCATAGTAAGAATGGTAATTTCAAGAATAAGGGTCATTTGAAATTCGATTTTTTTTTAGTTTTAATTTCCAAGTGAACAACACTATATTTTCAAATTTTCGGCTATTTTTTAATTTTTCTAGATGAAGACAATTTACAAAAGCGTTATTGAATAGAGTATCACTATAAATATCACAATTTTTATCACATCCAATATTATAACCTATTGGAAAAAGCATAATTATTGAAAAAATTTTAAGCCAATTCTGAAAGCAATCAGACTTTCAATTCAGTATGGCAGTGACCTGCTTTCTCAAGCAAGCAAGACCACTTAAATAGGCAATATATTTCCAGACACTTTTTTGTGTTGAACACTGAATTAATTTGCAGGAGGGAGAGTCATAAAATCATCCATTGTCATTTGTCTTTTGCAAGTATTGAGCTAAAAAATCCCTTCTTAAAAAAACCTATGGAAAGGAGACCAATAATTTTTTTTTGTAAATATATTTATGAAAAGATAGAATATATATATATAATTCAATATATTTCGGTAATTGTAAGGCAGCAAAATAAAGAAAGGAAAATCTTTTCATATCGCTCTCGGTAGAATTATAGATAATTGGAATTTAAATTCTAATTTCATTTATTTTTCATTTTCATTTGTACATGATCAAATGGAAACACAAGGAATTTTTTTATTATATATTTATATAATAAATTAATTTAGTAATGAATTAGTAATATTTTTATTTTAAATTTTCACTGAAATGTAAATAAAGGAAAATATTATGTTATTCCTTTAATTGTTTTAACATAATGAATATAGTATTTCCCTTTATTTTATAGATAATGTTAAAAATCAAAATATAAAATCGTTTTTAATATATAATAGCTACTCTGAAATCCTACTAAATTTTTAAAAGCTAAGATTTAATATTCGACAAAGCTATAGATAGACTATTACCGAACAATTTACCTGATTATTATGACTGTTTTAGAAATTGAGTACTGTGTCATTTAAAATTAAAATGAATTAAATTTAATTTCTTACATTAAATTAAATCAATTTGATTGAGATTTTAATTACTTTAATCTATTTTTTAATTTGCATCAGTTTTTACTTCGTTGCATAATATACTGACTTAGAAGCCTTACTGTAAAATATATTCTAAAAATTCTATATAAACACTTAACTGAATAAACTGAGTAATTTTGTTAAGTATTTTGTTATGGGTTATGATAGAACATGAATTAGTTTTATTGCACTTAAAAAACAAAATCATATTTTTTATTCTCTTTCTAGCTAACCCAGTATTCTTAGCAGAGTTTTAAAGTGCTCGAATGGGAGATGCATCGCTATTGGATATTTGTGCGATACAGTATAGTTGCAGGGATAATTCTGATGAACATGTAGTTTTGTGGCTAAGTTCATACTGTCGGCATAATTTCTCACATTGATTTTTGATTTTTTAAAGTAAACTAGTAAAAAACTTGAATAATAATGATATAAAATGAAACACGAATAAAATAACTATCTTTCTCAAGTTAAATATCCAAAGTGAAAGTAGTGTGCCTGTAATGAAAAAAATCCCCGTTGGGAAGTCGGAGGTGAAAGGAAGACACCTTACCGAGATGTAAGGAAAAAGAACCGTTCGCCCTCTCATTTCATAAGGATTGAGAGCTGCAAGGACAGAAAGAGGGTGGAAGAGACTGCAAATGAATGAATCTCTCTAAGAAGGGGTAGCAGCCATGAGGTTGAAGGTACCTTTAAGTTATTAGTGGGGAGGTGAGGAAAATCAATTTTCAACTCATAACTTCAAAAGCATTTGCAGTTATCAAAACTTTATATACAAAATTTCTATGTATGATAATACGAAATTCGTCTATTTGATTATTTTTTCTCCATCTTCAACTGTAAAAGAATTAATGTGAAAAATAGATTCAATCAGAATTAAAAGAAAAACACTTAGATTAAAGTAGTATTTTTTAAAAAGGAGGAATCATTCAGGTAATTTAGATGTTACAATACCAGAGCATTTGTATGATTTAAGTAATTTTTCACATAATAGAATGGTTATACAACTAATGAGATTCAGTTCAGGAAACATATCTGTTTTCATGAGACTCGTTATTCTTTATAATCAGCTGAAATATGGTCTTGAAAACGATTATGTTTTCGTCATGTCCAACTACGCGCATCCAGAGGTAAGATTTTACTTTTTCATGCTTTTTGTTTTAAAAAGCTATTTTTAATTTTCTTCCATTGTGGTCAAATGTTTTTCTTTTCCAAATATATTCCGGAATGGGTACAGGCTAGCGAGATTAATAATAAATTCAGAAATTAAGTATTTTCCCCTACAGAAAAACCCTATTCTAGTTTTTAAATCTGCATGAATAAATGGACTCTTATGAAGTCATTCTGGTTCTTATTTCTTGTCGTTGTCCTGTTTTATTTTTTGTAATTTTAACTCTTCTACAAATAAAAAAATTCTTTTTATTAGTATTTTTATTTATTTTGTAGTTGAATATTTTTTCCTGGAAGGGTTGATGCTGCATTCTACGCACACCAATTGGGTATTCTTCATTTTGTCTTTTTAGGTATTCAATTCTTACTTTTTTTGTAATTTTAGATGATTAAATTCCTCTTTTTTTACCATGGAAAAGTTGACTTATATTTTTGTATCTACAGTGGAATACAGAGGTTGACAGAAACGAATTTT
>BGPR01002814.1:129923-160199 GCA_013235015.1 Araneus ventricosus | reverse complement strand
GTGCATCTCCTTGAGAGTCAAATTATGATGTCAGGTGTCCTTACAAACAATGCTGTCTTCACAATGAATAACATTTGCTAAGCTTTTAAAAAATGCGCTGAAGAGGAAATCTTGCGTTTTTTAAAATTTTTTTGGAGGGGGAAGCGAGGTCTACTGTTAACAGAACAATTAGTTAATTCGCCGTTTGACGGCCTCAATCTCTGCAGATATGTTGCGAAATCGCGTGTCCTATAACGACAAAAAGCGAAAAATTCGAATTATATTAGCTTTTTTATGTACACAATCATCAAGTCGCTGTTCTTCTTAGTTATATAATTGTTTTCCTGCATGTCTGATTTTGCCTCTCCGGACAGCCCCCTTTAGCTACACCCCTGCATACAATTATCAAGATAAGTGAATTAACTAAATCGGATTAATACTTATAGGAGCATCAAAAAGTTATGGAACTGAATTTTTGGAACGCCAACAGTTCACTTTGTGATCACTTGCATGTGGTTGACTGCTATTGCTTTCCCCACGTCCATCTAACTGGTTCAGCAACTGTAATTGTTGTAGGCTCAGGAACATGGGGCGTTTGCTTTCCCCACGTCCATCCAAGTGGTTACGCAACTGTAATGGTTGTAGGCACAGGGACATGGGGAGAATGCTTTCCCTTTGCCCATCTAGCAGGTTCAGCAACTGTAATTGTTGTAGGCTCAGGGACATGGGGTGATTGCTTTCCCCACGTTCATCCAAGTGGTTACGCAACTGTAATGGTTGCTGAACCAGTTAGATGCAGGAAGAAGGGGCGGCGTTCTGTCTGTGATTGCATAGATCCTCCTGATGAAACGGAAATCTTATGATACTAACCGAGCGGTGTAACTTTGTACACCACCTTATCATGATTGCAGGTTACCATTTGTCCAATCATAGCTCTTGATGCGATTTATTCCTATCTAAAAGTGTTAAACCAATAACTTTCCAGATTAAATTTGCTACAATTATACGACTACAACGCACATGTGATTACAAAACATCAATATAATAACTTGCCTTAACTCTACAAGGCCACTTGGGACAGTGCCTAGTCAGATTTGCATATCATTACCGTTTTAAGCAATATCTTATTACTGCTGCGTTGCACAATGTATGTTTTCAGCTAAGTTTTTATAATTTTTTTTGAACAAAAATCAAGTTTATACCATCATCTTCTGAAACGAATTCAAGTATTAATTCTGCAATCTGGAAACATTTTCCGGGCAAATTTAGAAAGACAAACAAAAGTAAGGACAAACACAAACATAAGGCATAATTACTGCGATGACTTTAACATATCGTCGAAACCTAAATATATTTTAATCTCCTTGTGTAATAAAAGTGCAAATATAACTCATGGCCGTCAATCAATTATTCAAGCAATTATTTCTCTTAAACATAGATGATTTTCTTTTTCTCTGCATACACTCTTTCTTAAAAATATGAATTATCTTTGATTTGTTATGAGAAAGTAAACATTCTATTAATGACCGATTCTTTAAATAGTGCAAATAATTCTGAAAGCCAGAAATGGGCCATTATTCTACAAAGGAACCACTTTTACAAATTTATACCATAAACATCCATCTTTAACCACAAGCACACCAGAAAACACTAGAATTAAGCAGACGTTAGCTAACAGCCACCCACAACCAGAGAGGTACATGTGCAGCACGTACCAGAGGAAATAAGTCAATTCTACTCTTCTTCTGCAAATGCTGCATAGTATCAGATAATAAATTAAGTCAAGAGCAGCAAGCCAACTCGGGAGGTGCCATTAGAGGCAAAAGGGGTGCTACGTTATTAAGGGCAAAAAGGAAGAGAGAGAGAGAGAAAGAGGGTATAAATATATACATGGGTGACTTAATTTATACGCTGCGTTACATTCTCTTTAAGCCTTTAACTTGGTAATGAGGATTTTAAAATTAGAACTTTCCTTGCGTAATTTTGTAAAACATGGTGGAATGCACCATTGATCCACGGTTGGAATACTTGTCCTGGTGCGTTGAGTTGAGAGGTAAGGGTCTGCGGGAAGGGGTATTTTAATTTGTTGGGACATTTCCGGTTTAAGTTATCGACCTCAGGGAAGGGATGCTTTCAAAGATACTGGAAGGGGATTATTCAAATGGAAGATGGCATTTTTTTTATTCTCATGTTCGTTTATTTAAAACTCCATTTCCGATATTAGGGTAATTGGAAGTTTAATTTGATACAAAATGCTGTGCAAGCTATCGAATGTAAATGAGAAATGAATGATGCAATTTTTCTTCCTCCTTTTCAGAAATCGATTGGAGTAAAAAAAATAAATAGAATTTAAAAGGAAGGATTATTAATTCTGTGTCGCATTTTTATACTTAAAGGATAATTAATCCTTTCATGCTGCATCACAAGAGAATTAGAAATTGCAGTTATTTCATTGCTAAATTTATTCTGAGGAATTGGATATTTTAATTAAATATTTTTAAAAGTAATTAAGTTTCTGAAAGCTTCATAACTTGGGTAATTCTGCGTTTTGTTTTATGCCATATAAAAGCCATTCTATATATGGGTAGAATTCTATATCTCTTTTCAAATATGCATTAAACCGACTGCAGGGAGCATGTATCCCATGCTAACCTTGAATACCTAGGCACAGGACATGAAGATGGAGTTTTGCATTCAGCTTTTTATTTGTTCCAGCCTCAACTATTAAGGCTCCACTAGTTGTTAGTCAGGATTGGGCGTGAGAGGCTGGTGTTGCTCCTGATTTGTACCATGCTAGGGAATACAGATACTAGTGACCATACCACGAATCTAGTTATTATTGTCGTTCAACTAGTTGAACTGTCAATATGTGATGCAAAATTGTGAAGAAAACTACTAAATCTTCATGCAAAATTTGCAAGGTAAATATTTTGCAAACAATTTTCCCAATAAACTATTGCGTAAGCAATTGTTTTTATCATTTTTTTTCATTCATCTAGAATGGCAAGGCGGCATCGATCTGAATCACAAAGAGGAATAATACATATCGGCGAAGTTGCAGAACATAAGGTAAAAATATTTCATTAATTTGAAGAATTAAGTGGAATTATGAAAACTATAATTATTATTTTATTATTTGAAAAATTAAGTAAAATTTTTTTGAAGTTCAAATAAATCTTTGAAGTTCAAGAATCTTAATTGGGAAAAGTGCAATGCGAAATTACGTAAATTGTATTCATTATTTGATATGCGAGTTTAAAAAACGATCAAATACCTTTTTATAATAAGATTATATTCCCTATTAAATAAGTTAATAACATAAAATAAAAGTGATTTGGGAATTTAAAACAAACCATATGTGCTTTATACTATATAGAGAGAATTATTCGGAATTGTGTATTGCAATTTGCGTATAAATTTTAAAAGTTTAGTCGACGAAAACGATATATCTCCTACAATATGCATATCTTTAATATGATTGCAATAAAATTTCTATCCTAAATCCTCATTCATAAGCAAATAAATTATTTTCATAATGTGCGAATAATAGTTGGATTAATTAATTTTTCTATTTATTCAATTCTGCAGTACAACAAAATATACCTCTCAATAAAGCTCCAAACGTGAAAACATTCATTTAGAAACGAATGTGCTGCAAGAATATTAAATCTTATGATGTCAATAAGTAATTTATTTCCTTTAAATAAGCCAATGTCATCTAATTTCATGCTGGAAATCTTTTCGAAGTAATGTAATTATTGGATTCTACTTCTTGTACACGGTGAAGAGAAATCTAAGTAAATAACTTTCTCTGGGAACTTTATTGCTCGCTGTGACCGTTAATCCTACAGTAAATACCTCTGCACTCCTTCGCTGTCTCGGGTTTCTTCTTTGATAAATTCGGAGCATGAAGTTGGAGTATGTCTTGAAATAAATTCAGAAGCTGTAAAGCCGACACATTAATATTATTTGCCAAAGCTTATTTTCGTTTTGGATGCTCTTGAAAACTAAATCTCGTCACTAATTAATTTTAACATTACCAGAATTACTCTAAATAAATAGAAGAAAAAGAAAGACAGCAAAAATTAGAGCACAAAATGCATGCAGATTTGCGCAGAAAATATTTGACGATATTGTGGAGGTGGTACGGAGAAACAAAAAAAAAAATTTAATAAAAGACGTGTGCAGTAGAATTTCGATTATCCGGGCTTCCGTCAACCGATTTCTTTGTTAACCGAACCTGTACTAGAAAATGGAATTGTTTTTTTAATTATATATTCAATGCATTTTTCAGAAAAGGGTGTCAAATTTGGAGTGTTTGGAGTCGTTTCTTGCTTATTTTCATGATGCAAGGGCTTATAATAGGTCATTATCATAATTTCATAGGTCATGATGAAATTACGATAATGACCTATTACAAGGGGTTATTATAGGTCATTATCATTTGTAACTCAAAAAGTTATTTCAAAATTTCACTATTCCATTAATCCTTAATTCCATAATGCGAAAAATTTAATTACGCTTTATGGACAAATCTCTTGTTAAAAATTCTTACAAATATCTTTAGCTGCATAGAATTAAATATTTGTTGCAAAATACTGCAGTCAAATTGCGTCATTCTTGGGGGAAGTTTATGGTTTCAAATTGAAAATATTATGGAGTAGCTACACAGAAATGGTTTCGCAACAGTTAATATTTGAAATCTACGGATTTGCTAATGTAAAAAGACAACCGAAAAATGCAGTTTAGACGCCATATTAAGCGATCTGGTGGAAAAGATATGATTTAAAGCAGAGTTCAATGGCAGTCCTTTTCACATAATATGTGGAATTACCGTTAGATAGTGGGCATTCATGTTCTTCTCAAAAATTATGAAATGAATTTTTAGAGTTTCATAATAAGCAGGTCTTGACATTTTACTGAATAGAAATGGCTATTGCAGTTTTCCACTTAGGTGGAATCTTTTTCGTAAATTTTAATCTTCCTTCGAAAATATTATACATCATTTTTCACAATCGATTCTAAGACATTGTAAACTGCTGTTACTGAAAAGATAGATATTAATTTCTTTTCGTCTGGAATGGAAGATGCTAATGTATTTTCTTTTCAATAGCTATTATTTTATACGCCTGCTGACAAATAGATGAGGATGTTTTTATTTTATATCACTTGTACATTAGGGTGGGCCGAAAAACACTTTTTTTCGAAATCGCTATTTTAATAGTGCGGAAAGAGTTATCTCTAGGTTCAATAAACACGGTGTAAAATATTTTTTTGATTGGATAATATCTTCTGCCCCCGCATCGCACTTGGATTTGGGAAATTTGGGTAAAAATTGCCATTTTTACTCGGTGTAGGAAATATAATTATTTTTCGATATTGCTATTCTAATAATGCGGAAGAGGTGCCCACTGGGTTCAATAAGAAAGGTGTAAAATATTTTTTCGATAGAACAATATCTTCTGTTCCCGCATCGCAATTGAAATTTTGTAATTTTTGGAAAAAAAGTGAATTTTTTTATGTGTTATAGAAATAAATCAAACATGAAAAATAGATGGGTACAAACACTGTTTATTGTTGTATTGTACAATTGATTATATTACCTGAAAATTATTAAATAATTGCTGAGTCATAATATATTAATATATTATTTGTTAAGGATATTGTAATCATAGATGTTATGACATGCCAATACCAAAAGTTTACTTGCACTTAATCAGCAGGAAGAGGCTTGAACTCAGCCTTATTGTCGAATTCAGGCATCGGGAAAAGAATGTGAATCTAATGAACCCGTCTCTATTTTGAAATCCATAGACATTAATGGATGCTTCTGTCACTAACTTGGCACACCGTTCCACTGCCTGTGTGTCATATGGGAAGTGAATGAAGTCCCATTCTAGATTTTTCTTATCACGCACAATGGATCTAAATAAGGAAGTGGATATATTACGGAGGATTGGTGGAGAAGTAATGGTAATTGAAGACCAGTACATCATTTCTGTATAGTCAGCTGCTTCAAAATTAAGTTATGGTGGCGAAAGACACGTACTGACTTTACATTGGAAGATGACTCTCTAGACTTAATTATACGTCGTGCAGCAAGTTCTCTGATGTACACTTTTTCATAATTCAACATAAATAGCAAGATACTCTCAGGATGAGCAAAGAACGAATTTCTACAAATTACTCCGTCAACGACGTCCTTGAGGTCTTCAGATAAATACCTGGATCTAGAAATAGTATTCCACACATGCTTAGCTCAATATTTAAGCGAGTGTCTAGACTTTATATTAAACCAGTCTGGAGTGTAAACTTTCATAACGAACTCAGCGATTTGTTTCAACTTCAAAGAAGAAGCTGGAGAACTAACATATAATCTTAGAACTCTGTTGGCTGTTATCAACCAGCGTGAATGTGATAATGTACTAAGACTGCGTCTAGTCAGTTCATCAGAACAATTTCCCAATCGGAACGCTTGAGATATTTCTAATAAGTACATTTAATCCTTGCTTAAGTCACGTCTATCAGTTGTTGGTAATTCGCCGGCAATAATTTCGAATGTTGTAACTGGCAAAGTTTCACATGTAAGAAGCGCCTTCCCAAAATTAATAGAATATGATTTTGGACCATTTGTTGGCACATCCAGCGTTTCAAACAGATGCCTCAGAGTAAGTGTTCATTAAAATGCAGGAGACATATTACCAACTGCAGAGGTTTACCAAGTTTAAATTCCAAACACCGAATTACACCGGATTTCCATCCGATATTAACAGATGTGCCATCACAGCCAATTGCCAAAAACTGAGAAAGATCTCTTGTGATCCCTTTAAAATATCCGATAATAGTCGCGGAAATCTGTTTTGCGGTGCCAAATGATGGACTCAAATGAATAATGTAAAGTGAACCCAGTTCTTCAATAAGACATAAACGTTCCTCTTTTGCTTTTCTCGTGTATCTTTTAGTACTACTCTCTCCTCTATCAATGTAGAATCTTTGCGACCATCGAAATACAGCCCCTTCAACGGTAATGCCTGAGCTTCACTTAAAGCCTGGAATCTAATTTTAGCCTTTTCCCTTCGCAGCTTCTTTTCGGCAACTACCAAATCTGAGTTGTTGCTAGTTGTGAGACCGATATCGTGAAGAAAACTTGAAGCAATTGCAGCCACAGCCTGGTCCGAGACGCCACACCTGTCTCCAACCACAGCAGTTGAAGGGAGACTAACGGGTATTTGTGATGATTTAGCTACAAACGGAGTTAATTGTTTGTGCTTAGGATCAGTAAGAGAGATTAAACGGTTCGATGTCGATGGTTTGTAAGTGTTCAGATTTAAAATTACTTCAGATATATCTGAAGAACAATCCGCTTCTTCATCTTCATAATCTACATACTCTGCGTTAGGCATTGCTTGTGTATGATTTAAATATAAATTGTGAGTCTTTCTATCAGCATTATCAGCAATATTCCGAAGTCGCTTGCTGTATAAAAGGACAAGAAAAAGTGTACTTTTTTACAAAAATTGCAAAATTTCAATTGCGATACGGGAGCAGAAGATATTATTATATCGAAAAAATATTTAACACCTTTCTTATTGAACCCAGTGGGCACCTCTTCAGCTCTATTAGAATAGCAATATCGAAAAATAATTATATTTCCTACACCGAGTAAAAATTGCAATTTTTACCCAAATTTCCAAAATCCAAGTGCGATGCGGGGGCAGAAGATACTATCCAATCAAAAAAATATTTTACACCGTGTTTATTGAACCTAGAGAGAACTCTTTCCGCACTATTAGAATAGCGATTTCGAAAAAAAGTGTTTTTCGGCCCACCCTATTGTACATAGCATATTAAATAATTTAGTTTTGGCTCAATATTACATTCACAATCATCAATTCCCACTCCAAAATATTCATTTTGGTATTGATGATACCTAAGTATTAACTCCTTAATACCGAGGTGAATTTTATCTTCCAGTCCCTGCAAAACCGAGCCATTTTGGGAGGATAAGACATGAATTGGACTCTCCCAACCTGGGTTGTCATTTACCCCACACCGTGCAATAACTTTCACTTAAGGCGCATGTAAATGGGCTGTGGTGGGCAAAGTCCTATTGGAACTCCTACCACGATTATCTCTTAAGCAATCTCAGAGCCTCATATCCCCTCAAAAGAAGTCAACACCCTCAGATCGGCCTTCGTCGCTGCTAAGGGGAAATTTCTAGACCGCCCGGGATCACCTCGCTCGGTGTGAGTGGGTTAAGGTATCCGTCTAGTAGAATGAAAATAAAATTAACAATGTCCTTTGTAGTGGTCCTCTGTGGTGGCCCTCTGATAATCCTCTGTGGTTGCCGTCTGATAGTCCTCTAGGGTGGCCTTGTGATATTCCTCTAGGGTGTTCTTGTTATAGTCCTCTATGGTGACCCTGTAATATGCCTCTGTTGTGACCCTATGATAGTTCTCTGCGGTCCTCCATGATGTCCTTTTGATAGTCCTGTATGATCCTATATAGTTATCTTCTTACTGATGAATCTTTTGTGTCAGTGGATACGAGTCCATGGTCCTCCTATCTTTGCATTTCCGATTTCCGGTCGAAGAACCCATATACCGAAATCAAACAAAGAATATGGATCGAGCTGAAACTTTCTACTTCACAACAAGGAATAAGAGTGAGAATTATTTCAAGATGTTTTGTTCATCTTTTTATCGCCGTATATATTATTCCGAATCTAACTCTAAAATATATTTCAGTTCATGAAATATTGCGGAAAACGACGCAGGTTTGATGTTCATTACTTCACTGAAAAAATCATTTTTAGAGCCATTATAAATATAGTTCTTTATAATTACTGACAAGTATGCTGCAATTTAATACTGAAAACTACATGACGCATATTTCTTAATATCTAGCATCGCTGCTTTTTGAAAATATGTTTTATTCTGTTGCAGAATTTTCTGTAAATTTGTGAAGTAAATTAGCTGGTTCTGTGCTTATTTCAATTTGGAGTTTCTATTAAAATCATCTTGAAGTGGATGTGAGGTGGAAAATATTAGCTATTCATTTCGCAGCCAAGAGAAAAACTACATACGATAGAGAGATTTACCTTCAAAATGTTTGAGTGATTTACCTTATCTTGTACATCGATATGTTATGTATTGACCACAAGGTTTACAACAAACGGTTATTTCCTTTGGCAATTCATTTTTAAACTAGTGTTCAATATAAGCTGTATACAATTACATTATGAAGAGGCAAAAGCAAGATCTTCTAATACCTGATGAAATTTGAAAGATCCATGATAAATTAGTGGACAACGACTGTGCTACTCACTACTGATCTTCCTACATTAGTTAGTTAAGAAATTTTTTAATCTTTACAAATTCTTTTTATTGGATAATGACCTGCATTTGTCGTGAACACAATATTGATATTTTATAAGTTCTTATCTGTTAAGTTAATGAATCTTGAAATATTTGTCCAGTTTTGTTTGAATAAAGACTTAAAACTTCATAATTATTTGTTTAGCCGATTGCATTCAAATTCAAACCTAGTGGTTACTTTGTGCATATTAGTAATTTTAATTTTCTTATAAGTACAAGGAATAATAATATTAATTGCAAATAATAAAGCATTTTTTGTAATCTGTTTATTATTTTCGAAATAAATCAGAATATTGCAATGAGTATGAAAATTTTCTTTAAACTAAGAACTATTTTGATTCGTTTCATTCTAAAAATTTTTTCGCCTTGTGAATCGGAACGAAAACAGTAATCATATTAACGTTTCGATACCACTACATCTTTATTCTTTTGAAACATACACAACCTGTTCATTAGTCTCTTGCTTACGGGTGGTACAACTGCTGTACCAGCAACAAGTGAGGATTTCACTCCCTTACGTAAAATTCTCAGCTGTGCCATAATTGCCCCATAAAATTCTTGCCCTATTGTGTCGCACCGCATGGTGTCAGGAGATTTCGTCCGGCTGACTGTTGGCGCTAATGAGCTTCGCGAACAATGTTTTGGCGGCTTTTTTCGAAAGAGGCTGTGGCGATCATGAATTATTCCCGATGACGTCACTCTTGAAACTACTTACTTAGCTGCGCAATACACGAGAGATGCATGATTATTTCCCCGAAAATATACAGCCTCTGGTGTCAAAGACAATCGCCACCTTTGCACATCCGATATCTAAATTTGCCAGAAAATATCTCGTAGAGAAGTCCAAATTGACCAAAATCAAGAATATGCACAAAATTATCGAAAGGCAATTGATGATCTACAAAGCAACGGCGATAACGAGGCCCTGGTTAGGAGCAAAAATCATCACCTTAAAGCGTATGAATAGAAGATCTCTGAATGCGAAGAGGTCCTTATTTCTTTAGGACCCTGTCCTTTAGTCAAATGAAACAACCAACCATCATGAAACAACCAAGGACATAGAGATGGTGGAGCCCGGTCAGCATGTGGTTTCTACTAATTTTTCTCCTACTAAAAATTATAAAATCACTAAAAATACTATCCCTTCTCTGGCAATTTTATTTGTGTTATTGAATGAAATACGTACCTCAGAAACGCTTAACTTTAAATCTAAGAGATACCGAAAAACTCTTTAGCATAATACGCAGAATGGCACTGTGCGTTGGATTTGGATTTTAGCTGAATAATATCGAAACTAAAAACAGTCATTCTTGGAAATTTTTATCGCGCATTGGAAACTACCTATTAAGAGTCTGAAATCACTTTTATTTATATTAATAGAATACAATTTTTTTTTCACTGATAATTATTTATTCTGAGTACGGAATCGCTTTTGGTTTATTATAAACACATTGAAAAATCTTGCTTATTGTTTTTCACTCATAACTCCAAGCATAATATATTATGCTTGGTTATTACATTTAGTGTTGGCAAGAGCAGAACTTATCACTGCAAAAAGGTTTATGGAAAGATTTTAATTTGTTTTTTTTAACATTAACTGTTTTATTAATAGAGCAATGCAAATATGTCAATCTAATGTGATTCTTTTTCATGAAATAAAGCCTTTTCTTATAGTAAATTTCGCGAAAAATAAGTATTTCAATCAGTTATTCAAATGTGTCCTTTTTTGGCTTTATTTTTAAGAAGGATTGGCCTTACTTTGGCCTTTTGTTCTGGCAACCCTGATTGTACTCAACGTAAAACGTTTAACTTTTTTCTTTCTGCGCTTCATCACGCATACTTGTCTTCTGATTTTCTTTTCATAAAATG
The DNA here is from genome assembly GCA_013235015.1 of Araneus ventricosus. Classification (NCBI taxonomy): domain Eukaryota; kingdom Metazoa; phylum Arthropoda; class Arachnida; order Araneae; family Araneidae; genus Araneus; species Araneus ventricosus. Next base: position 148,974 of record BGPR01002814.1, on the reverse strand, counting down.
ATTTGATTCATTTTATAGTTTATAATTTCTTATAGATATCAACAAAATTTGCAAATTTAATATAATTTCAAAATGTTCAAGAAGAGTTTAGAAAATAATTGAGGAATAGAGTTTTTGGCTTCTCTCTGCCTTTAAGTACTAGTAGAAACAGATGTTAAAATACATTTCTTCCTAAATTTCAGTCCAATAAAAAATAGCTAAGTAGTCAAATTATTACAGATGGATATGAATTTTCATTTATATCAAATAAAACCAGCTAGGCGAATTAAAAAACAGGAATACCAGATTTCATTTTAACCTTTCTCTTAAAATTTCGAAAATTTCTTTCAGTAAACTCTATGTAAATAGTACAAAAAAAAACTTTAAATACTATATTATGTTTCTAAACCGTAAAGTCCTTGATTGTCGAATGATTTTGATATATAGAGAACTTTATATGGAACAAAGATCTTTCAGAAACAAGGGCAGACTACTTTTCAACATAATATTATCGCAATTATAAGCATATAAATTACCAGTTATACAGGTGCATTCAAATATAAGCGATTTTTAACACCTGCATGATAAATTCTTCGTAAACATTTCCCAATTTTACTTTGGTTGAACTGTGTTTTTTAAGTAAAAGTTTTATAACTATTTAAATTCTAGAAAATTACTGTAAAAATGTTTTCTTATTATTCAATTATCGATTATATACAAATCTCAAAGCTTATTTTTCAAAAATACAACACATGTAATAAATAATGAGAATTCGGAGCAGAAAATTAAACTTTCAACATGCTTGTGAAGCATTAGCATACAGTATAGAAATATTGTAAATTATATATAATACAGAAGGTTAAAAACATGCCACGTATGAAAATCAAATATCAAGATGTATTCTTTCTCAGAATGCAGTATTAATATTAAAACATTTAATTTTATTTTCAAAATCTGAGGAAAGAGATTCATGTATACTGTCTTGCATAAAGTGAGAAGTGTACGTTTTTAAAAAGAATACGCAAGCAACTTGAATCTAAAATGTTAAACACAAATAGCTGTTTTGTTAATCAATCGTTAGTGAGTTAAAAATATGAAAACAGAATGAATTCCTATTTCAATGTTTAAACTTCAAAAGAATCGAATTCATAGTTTCAGCAATCCTTGAGAATTTAAATTTCCGAGTTCTTGCTAATTTCGCAATAATCTAAATGCAGATTTTTATTTTATTGTTAAGATTTCTATTATAATAGCCCAGATGTCTCTCATTGATCCTGTAAAGCTCTGACGTAACCAAAAATAAAATTCGCGCCATAGCACTGCGAGGCGTTAAACAACATTATTTCATTGTTAGAGAACCTAAATTTCAGCAATTTTAAATTTAAAAAGTAATTATTGTTGGTAATTGTGCTAATTTCAAATTTAATACCTCTAAAATAGTGAAATAAAATTTGCTATCGATTGATACTAAATTTATCTCGCTATGATCAATAGTTCCAGAGAAATTTTAAATTATATTAATCATATATTTAAAATTATTTTCCATTTTTTAGTAGAAAGTAGTAATCATGTGCTTAATACAGTTTGGACGCCACGATACATCTGATTATTTATTTCAATCGTGATGATATAATTTGAAAATAGTTTTTGGCAACGTTTCGAAAAGCAGAGAAGTGCTTTGTTTTGATTAGAATTTCGAAAAAGAATTCCTTTGAAATTTTAACTATTGACTTACGTTTGACAAGCTGAGAATTTCTTGGCTATTGAATTATTATGTGCATATTTTGTATACATATTTTACTATAATTTAATACTTTACAATCATGAATTAATCTTCTATATTTTGTACGATGAATACCGACGAAGAACCCATCGCAGAAAGACGGCAGATGACAGAGAAAAGGAAAGCAAGATGGTTTACATCAAATTTGACGGGAAATCTCTCGACCGAAGAGGCAATTTGCACCCGTCATACCATGACGGGTGATTTTCTAGTCTATACTAATGGTTATAAAATTGGTCCAGTCTTGTTCAATGTACCTTTTTATTTCATAGCAAATAAAAACCGGTTTCTCATAATTCATTCAAGATCGGTTTCTCAAATTCAATTTAATATTTTCTCCTAAAAATTGTGAGCTACATTTTAAAGAAAAAAATCAAATGAAATTGCGATATACAGCCATTTCTTGGGTTCAAGGACAAAAAACCACAAAATAGCAAACTCCTTGCTAAGGAGGGAACAGATAGACCAATAATGCTACGGATGGTCGAAAAATAACAGGGTCTTTTCAACAAAATGAAGGGGAAAGCATATTCGAGTTTCTCTGATAATATGCCTGTATTCAACGCAGTTCTTCCAGTTTAAGTCCCCGTATCCTAATGGTTTATAACGACCTTTTCGTTCATATGGTTCTTAATGATCAATAAAATTATGGGTAGTTTCGACATAATAGTAGGAAATGCTCTTACTTTAACTATTTTACTATTCTATTCACTTTCTACTTTCTCGTATACGAAGTATTGTAATCGTCAAAAAATTTGAACTCGAGATTTTGACGAATCTTCACGTTTCAGACCTATCTGAGTCCGAAAAACACAATTTTGGAATCATGTCTGTCTGTGAACACGATAACTCGAAAACTGTTAGAGCTACGGGGATGAAATTTGGTACGTGGTATTTAAACATGATTTGTAAGTTTCTGTCAAAATTTGGACAAAATCCGTCAACGGGAAGTCTATCTGTACGTCCTCGGTCATGTGAACACTATAACTCAAACACTTGAATAGCTAGATGGATAAAATTTAGTACACAGTTTTATCGTCATGATTGTAGGTCCGTATAAAATTTTGGGCCAAATCCGTCAAAAAGAGGCGTTCAAATTGCATATTCACTTTCTTTTAATAAGATTATCATGCGCATGCGTACTGGTAGCAATCTGTTATAGTTGTAAATAAAATTTACAACAATAAATAATGTTTTCAAACGTGAATTGTAACAATTTTTTAATGTTGTAAATCAAACCGATCTCATTATTTCAGCAAATCTTTTATTCACGCGCTTTTGCAATTGTTACGGTTGTGGTAGTATAAATTGTTTTCTTGGGAATTCAATTCCAAGCAGAATTTTCGCTTTAGTATTCATTGCATTGCCTATTTTATCGCACCTGCTTCAAAGTAATATTTTTTGAAACGTGGCAACATATATTTGATTTCGGGTTTTGATTGTATGTACACGAAGTATACGAAGAGAAAGTATTGTAATCGTCAAAAAAATTCGAACTCGAGATTTTGACGAATCTCCACTTAGAAAGTATACGAGAAAGTTTAGGCGAGACCACTCCCGCTGGTTTTACCTTTTCATTCTTTACTTTTACTATTCTTCTACTATTTTTAGAAATCCAACTGTTATCAACTGTTTAAAAATCAAATTATTGAGATCATCAAACAATATTTTTACGGTTTTGATATTCAGAACTGTTAAATTATATTACTATCTCATATTCTTTACATATATCCCACAAACCAAATAAATCTTTTATAACATAAAATCTAAAAACCAAGAGACTTTGTAATAATAAACATGGAATTAAAGCAGAATATATAAACTATTTACTGAATTTTAAAGGATAACATAAGCTACAAATATGTAACGAGATATAAATTTCTTTTGGTTTCGGATTTTTAATTAGACTGATGAAAGTGCAATCAGGTTGTCAAACATTTATATCGTTTGAATACATATAATTTTTTTATCAAAGAGCGCATAAGACAGACCTTCACAATGTGTGTGTATGTGCCTCTTCGAAGATAGTAGTCGAAGAAAAACATAGCAAAGAAGTTACATAAAATATTAAGACTGTAGACATTCAGAAAAAAAGAATGTCGGGAGAAATAAGAATCTGTGCTTTGGAAAAGTCTAGCCATGTAAGCGACAGTCTGATGCCAAATATATCCCGTTCGGCTGACGTCAAAATTGCGAACAAGCGCGCTATAAATTGTTCGAGAAAATGTGATGCATAGGCACATGAAGCCAGGTTTTTTTATCGTAGGAAAAAAAATCTGAAAATCGTTTCTTACGAAAATAAACTTGAAAGATCCTGGCTTGATCTTTTTCCAGATGATTTTCTGTCAACAGATTTAAGAAGTAGAGCAAATGTATCCATTCAATAAGCTTACTGTTCTACATGCTATTGCTTTTCCTCCTATTTTCGAGTTAATGAGCAATTTTGTGTTGGCTTCCTCTATTCTTTTATTTTGCATTATTTCATCTATGCTCTTTGATAATAAAGTAGAATGTGTGTGTGTGCTGGCGCTCTACAGGGCAGATAGCTAGACCTAGAGCTATGAAATTCGGCCTAAACATCCTTTGGAGGGTGGGAATGCTCAAATCGTATCCATTTTTTGAAATTTTAATTAATTGAAAATTAAGCGAAGTTTCCTTAATAAGTTCCGAAAATATCCATATAGCCACAAAAGTCATTTTTACACCATGAGAAAATAAAAATAATTATCTTTTTAATGATATCAATTAAGTTACTGTACGATTTTTTCCCTAATTTTAATAAAATTTCGCAAATATTCTCAGGAATAATTTACAACAATTCTTTTCATTGTTACAATGAAATTCAAACCGTTTCCATTTTTTAAACAAGTATTTAATCTCTTGTTTCTCTTCCAGTGTTGAAAGCCGAGGAATTTACTTTCTTATTTATTTCATCAATTTTTCTACGAAATCTGCGAACGAAGTCCTTAAAGATAGTTAGTATATTAAGAAATACATCCAGTACACTGACAGGTGTTTTATTTCTTTTTATTGGCATGTTTTAATCCAGTTAATGACCCGTGTCATTTTAATGTTAAAATCAAATGCGTATTTTGCATGAGGAATAATAAATCGGAGTTGGAGAACATAGGGTGCAATTGAATATTACATGACATGTACAACTACTTGACTCCATTAGGACTTTTTTCTATACAATGAGCAAAACATGTGCAAGACTAATAGAAAAGCACGGATTAAATGTCTATCACAATTTAAAATTTAAACGGCATTGTTAAATGAACCATGAATATCCGGCGCTGACCAGATTTGCCAGCGGTCACCTGAGGTGTTGCTCCTTTAGCCACGGTAACAAAGTTTTTCCGGTATGCGCAAAGTGTGGAGTAGCGAGTGCGTCCCCAGAGCACATCCTCTCTTGTCTTCGCCTATCTAGGGAGACTTTCGAGACGGATCCTTTGCTTGCTCTCGATTTCTCGATGGTGAGCTGGCTCATGGATGGTGTCTAACTGCTGTTAGACAGAGAGGGATTAGTAACAACAACAACAACAACAACCATGAATATCAAATTATGCATAAGAGATTCAACTGAAATTATATTCCCAGCGATTAAGCTGGTCGACGAAAGCTGCCCGTTTATGATACTTTATTTGTATACTATTTCTGATTTCACCTCACTCCTGCAACAAGCAGTTTTTCCAGTTTCACTCGCGAACGAGCGCACTCTTACAAAATAGTAGAAATTTTCAAAACGCTGCATATTTTTGTATAGTAGTGTGAATAAAGAAGAGTAACTTTTTAAAACGTTGTTTTCTACTTCTATATTGACGCAACAAGAAAGGTTGCTGATTTCTAGCTGCCATATCCATTATAGTTCTAGGGTAGTTTTTATAGAATTCGCAATCTTTCCGCAGAATCGCATCTATAATTGCAAACGCCAACATACATGCAGAAAGATATTTATTTACTTCTAGTTTCATATATGTACGGTATTCACCATAAATAATCGATATTCGGCCAAATCTGTATATATAAAAGACAAATACCATGACTCACTCACTGACTCATTCATCACGAAATCTCCAAAACCACTGGGACTGGAAATTTGGCAGGTGGTTGCTTCTTGGGAAGTAGGTGCTCATTAAGAAAGGATTTTTCAAAATTTTAATTGGAATTTAAATCATTTAAACAAAACCTTCAATTTCAGCGTTTTTCTAGAAAAACTTCGGGTCCTATTATCGAAAAAAAACCCATTTTTACATCATCTTAAAGATAAAAAAATAGCAAAGTAGTTTTTCAATGACACCGATATTATTTCCATGCGACATTTTGTTCAATTTTAATTAATGTTTCAAAATGTTTTAAAACATGAATTGTAACACTGTTTTTATTGTTGTAAATAAAATTCAAACAAATCTTCCTTTCAATCAATTTCAGCAAATCTTTTATTCACGCGCTTTTGCAATTGTTGCGGTTGCGATAAAATAAATTTTCTTGGGAAATTAAATCCAAAGCAAAATTTTCACTTTAGTATTCATTACATTGCTGAAATACTTTATCGCACCTGCTTCAAAGTAATATTTTTATAAAGCGTGGCAACAGATATTTGATTTCAGTTTTGTTTGTTTTTATTGTGTGTGAGGTAGACTGAAATGATTTTCGTCCTTTCTTCAAGCATTTAATATCATGCTTTCCTGCCATTTAAAAAATGAGGTATGAAAACGCTTTCAAATTTTTTTTTATACTGCATGATGGGTAATTTTTTATTAAAATTTTGGTTAGGAGTACAGTACTGTGGCCAAACTTGAATTTCCTCAAGTGATAACTCATAAATTTGATATCAGAAACTAGAAATTACAGAAAGGTAATAGTGTTCGGGAAAACTAACTAATTTTCACCTTCTATACTCCCTGGTCTTTCAGATGTCTATGAATTTTTCGCCGTCTCACTTTTTGTACCAACTGGTTCACACGGGCGTCAAGCATATTCGGGTTTCGTGACCATATTCAGAGTTAATTATTCTACCAATGAGTGAAAGATGAATTGAACGAAAGTGATTTGAAACTCAGTTTGTAAGTTTCATTAGCTGCGATGCATCATACAGAATTGCATCGCTGGCATTTTAAAATTTACGTCTTTAAATATTTTACTATCTGCCAAATACAATAAAATATTCACTTTTTTGTTCATCTTTCCTGAGTTATCGCTGCTGAAACTGCTACGGGCAATGCTATAATTAACATTAAATACGGAAATAAAACTAATTTAGACGCACAAACCAGCTGGTCGCCGAAGGCGGTTAGTGTAACATAAAAGTTTCGCTTACAAATACAAATATATTATTTTGATCCGACAGAAGATCCGAGTGTAATAACATTTCCATCTAATGCCAAATTTCAAATTTTAATGCTTGAACAGCCATTCTTAGGCGAGAATTATTTCGACGAGTCTTATCTTTATGACAAAACTGTCTCCCTTAGTCGGATGTTTATCTCTGCATTAGGTTTAAATATTGCAATAAAATAATTTTGTGGACTGCATGAAATTCTTAATTTATATCTATTTTGTGTTAGTTCAGCTGTGCTGTAATTATTCTGTTTTAATTGCTCGTAAATAACTCTCACCTTACACTGTAGCTATCTTTCAGTTCCTCGGTTTTCAGGCCCTATAATAGCTATGGGAAAGCCAGTACTGAATTGGTTCTTTGTGAGCTATTATCCACGCAATTTGTGTACATTTTTGTTATTTGTATTGAGGGTAAGGTTGTTGGTTATGGTGATTTGACCCAAAATTTAGTGATTGAATCATTGAAGTATTCGAGAAGTAAGATGGATGGTTAGAAATGCATATCTTTCTGTAGGAATTTCTGGAGACTTTTTTCATGTCTACAGGAGGGATATTGCAGAGGCTTGTCTTATGAAACTCTACCAATTTTGAAATGATTAGTGCCACCAAAAGGCGAGAGGGATATAGCTACATTTATCGTGATTGACATATGATACTGCCAATTATGATTCTAGAGGTTTTGAATACTATGTCTTCCACGAGCCTTTGTGAACTTATGTGCCCTATATGATTTTTGATTTTTGTATAACCCTTTATACTTCTCTGGCATTATATACTTACCACCTACGCAAGATTTTTTCTAATGGCTCTAAAAAGTAATGCAAGAAGATAAATAGAATAATTTTGTGGTTAATATTCGATTGAGCTACAATAATAATCCAGAAAACATTAATTCTATAGTTTCATCGTAACTAAATTAAAAAGTGGTAAGTATAATTACCATTGCCCATACACGGCGTGAGTGTTTTCGTAACGACATCGAGTTCCAAGGTTTGTCATTAAATTTCAACTCACGGAAATTTTTTCAGAAATAAAACAAAGTCGTATTGTGTTCATTATGTCTAATATATTCTAATATTTAATTATCAGTATTTGTTAATGAATTTCTTTCATTTAAAATCAACTTTTATTTTTAAAACTGAATAAAAACTGTTCGTGCAGTAGGAGTTTCTTTAAATTCGAGATCTTTCTGTTAATGGTCTTATGCATATTTAGACTTCATTTTTCGTGTGTTTATTATTTAAATTCTGTTGTTTATGATTTTTAGTTTATTTCTCAGCACACTAAGTGGTTAAGATTTTATTACTAGCATTATATTACGTTGAAACAGTTTTATTTTTATGCAATGTAGCCCTTCGCCTAGCCGTTCCACCAAATGAACAAAATTTAATTTAATAAATCATTTCATTTCAATTTGAGGAAATTCCATAGTTTCTTAAATAAAAAATTGCAGAAAGTTGTATTAAATTACCTAAAATAAGTGGTAAGTATACTTACCAGTGAACACTCTAAGCTATTTTCACCAATAACGCTCAGTGGTGAGTATGCTTACAACTTTAAGTTTCCCCTGAATGAATTCTGGTAAGTATATTTACCAAACCTTATTTCATACATAAATTGGTAAAGCAGCAAAAGTTTGATGTTTTTGTATTAACAACATCAGTTTAGCATAATATAACCCCAAAAAATGTTATTTGGACATTCCCCGGAGTTATGTACCATAAAGAGATACAGTTTTTTTCACTTAATCGATTTTCAGCTTAAATCGATTACCATTCATTTTTAATTCTTAGAATATCACATGGAAATTCTAAAACAACGTTTCAATGCATTGTGTTTTTTTTCTAAGGATTCCTTTTCTTGTAGAAAAATATTAAGCTGAATCGTCTGCAAACAAATATCAAACAAAAACCCCACTGCACAGTATAAATAGTATATAGAAAACAATACCTATTTCTAAATTCTTTCTACATGTCTGTAAATTCCCATTAACAAAACACCGAAATCCCCTAAGCTCATACAGCTAACAAATCTTAGTTAGAGTTTTCTATCCTCAAATGTTTATCAATCAATTTAGTGCAATTTACTCAGAAGTAAAGACTTTTAATGAAGAAAACATTTCTTTTCCGCAGACTTTGATAGTTTGCAAATTCTCGCGTGTAAACCTTGCATTTACCAATCGTAATAAAAATAATGGTTGTTACTTTGTTACTCTTGAAAAAGATCTGTACAAAGATTAAGGAGAACCTTGCGAATGTAGATTAATTTTCTTTTAAAACCATTTTATTTTTATCGCTGAAGAATAAAAGAATCTTACTAAAGACGGTTTGCGATTTAGTAAGAAACTATTTCATGAAAAATTTAGAAATATTTATAAGTTTAAATTTATGAAAATAGAAATATCAGAAGAACTGAGATTCTTTTAGTACTTAAATAAGTTATTAATTTTAATAAAATGAATAATTAATTTTAATACATTTTATAAAGAAACAATAAAAACTGCAATCGCAGGATAGATTTATATTCAAAGATTAATGAATATAAAGAGAAAATAGTTTAGTGTATAATATGAATATTTAACTTTAAGCGCTTAAGGACTCGCCCCGAGCTAACTCGTCCTAAATACCGTAGGTTACAAAATAACTCGGTCCTTAAGCGGGTAAACTTCATTTCAATATAAAACCAAAATAATTAATGAAAACATATGATTTGTTGAGAGTCTCCTGAGATTTGGCACAGTATAGCCTAATATGGCTGTTGTGCCATAAAATCCGCAACAAACAAACAAACGAGTCTCCTGAGGTTTGGCGCAGTATATCCTAATATGGCTGTTGTGCCATAAAATCCGCAACAAACAAACGAGAGTCTGATCTTTTTAGAGTGTTCTTTTCACAAATATTATTTTAAATCTTATCCCAGTACAATCCAGATGTGAACAAAGAATTATTAGCTGCGTTGTTACATTCCTAACACCAAATTAGGAACACCTCGTGCATGATCTACTGTAATTAGAAAATAATCATTTATGCATAAACGAAAATACACTCTGTTGTAAAAGGTTAGTCTTTTATTAAGAACTTGCCGCCTTTGGCGACCATTTGTTTCGCCGGGATTTTTGCTTATAAAACATTTGAATGAAAATACTTTATGCATAGTGAAAGGCTAAATAATATATTAAATTATCCATTATGAAAGACTGGTGATATATTAAATTGGAACTGAAGGATGAATACCAATAAAAATACAATTTCTACTTTCACTTGGGTAATTACCCACCTTTTCTAGACTAGATTTCTAGTGGAAGATTTGCTGAAATAAATCTACAATTGCATAGTGACACTAATAGAAAGATTTAAGATATCAGTTTTTTGATTAAATATTTTTATTTGCGCATTTAAACTTTTAACTGCCAACTTTAAATTAATAATAGTCTAGAATATTGAAATAGAAAAAAAATCACGTACGCACAGAGAACACACAACATACAGATAAAACTAAAAAAAATACATATTAATACAGAAACAAGTAAAAATTATTTTTATGCTGCAGACTTTAAAACTGAATAAGATTACAAAAAAATTAGAGAATTAGAGAAATCAGAGAGCTCTCTACAGCGATTATATTTTATCGTATTATAACTGGGCAAAATCTCATTTTCGAAAAAGATTTTTTGCTGCTGCTGTGCTGAGCTAGTGTTTTTGGAGTGACAAGAAGAAAATTTGAAATGATGCAGATTTTTACTGCAGATCAGTTCATGATCAGTTTAAATTAACTTCATTCGATTTTTTTTAATGTTCTCTGTTCGCCGTGTTGATTCAAAAGGTTCCCTTTATGTACACATTCCATTCCACTGGCACACCGTCGCTCTGAAGAGGCCCAGGACAAAGGATCGGTGGTTTGCTCAACACATCAACACTAAGTCTTCATTTCAAAAGGATCTTTAAACGTAACTTTGCTTATCATCTTTTGCAGTATATCACTACTTCATCAAACAGAATATTCTTATTCCCATCTGCAAGCCTGAGAGGACGAGACCGAATGAAAAAATCATCGGAATTCAAAACTTCTAGACGTGCGACCGTTATGTTCAGTATTTTAAAAGCAATATGCACTAGACAAAGGAGATTCTCCCAGTCAGGTGACGCGCGACAGTTAACACACAAAAGTTTCCGCCGTTAAAATGGCGAGCATATAGCTCCGTGAAATAAAAGTTATTTACACATTAATAAACATCGAAAAATTAAAAGAAATTACATAAAAAGTTAAAGCGATTAATAATTAAGATAATTGCTGCAAACAGAAAAAAGAAAAATCGCGATATTTAATAAAACTATAAAAATCCGTTCAGAATTTAAAAGTTGCCACAAGATAAGAACGAAACTTCGGTGGCGAAAATATAAATTATTCAGATTCATTACGGGTCAAAGCCGAAAACTGATGTAGTTGCATTTTTGTGATCTGACACATAGCTTGCCGATACTGGATCCCCAACAAATTATTTAAATTTAAAATTTTGATAGAAATGCAACTCGTACTATTTTAGAAACCTTGCACTCGTTCTGTCCAGTGTACTATGCGCCCGCCCAAATCTCTCCACTTTCATTGAGATTTAATCTGAAACCGGAAATGATTAAACTTCAATTAACCCAATAACTTACTTGTTGAATTGAAGCATGCTCCTAATATGCATGGTGCCCACTAAAGTCCCTTACCACCCTTTTAACTATTGAATGGCTGCAGCTATCTTCATAAGAGTGGTGTCTAGGCATGGTAAGGTGACTATACTACTGAATGAAACCACTTACAGCACCACCTGGTGGAAAACGGCGGAGTTAGCGTTATCTCTAAAACGATACGAGATAGAGGGAAAAAGTAAATTACAAAGTTGTAGAGCATCATCTATTTAGTACAAAAGATACCTTAAGGACGTAAATGGTTAGAACAGAATGCTTAAAACAGGTATTTACTTGTTCGCGATTTCCTACACTGACACGTGACAACAGATTCTTAGAAAGAAAATGAAAACAACTAGTTATCGCAAGATTGATTATAAATTACAGGCGATAACACTGTGCCACATTGGGAGCTCGTTTTTCGTCCGAAAGCTGTTCTTTTCTCCTCTTTTTCAAATTTCATGACGTTACAATTTCGGAAGCCGCAAAGAAACAAATATGCATTTTAAGCGTTCTGTTTTTAGTATTCATGACTATAAGGTGTCTTTTTGTACTAAATAGATGATGATCTACAACTCTTTATCTCACTTTTTTCCTCTATCTCTTACCGTTTTAGAGATAATAACGCTAACTCCACCGTTTTCCTCCAGGTGGCGCTGTAAGCGGTTTCATCCAGTAGTGCATAGTCAATTTACCATGCCTAGACACCACTCTTATGAAGATAGCTGCAGCCATTCGGTAGTTAAAAGGGTGGTAAGGGACTTTATTGGGCAACCTATATGCAAGATTAATAAGTGAAATAATTCAGCATTAGAGTTTCTTGCGCAGTAACACGAATGTTTCATAATTTTTGTAATAATTCAAGCTAATTTTTGGGATGAAAAAGGAAAAATTCATGCTTAAAAAGCATTAACTTATTTTTATACATGCGATTACATTACAGAAAAGAGCAGTGGTGTTAAAAAATATGCAAACTGTAAAAAAGTTTCACCATTGTTGTCTACTTTTGAATTTGAACTTATTTGTAATTGCCATAAAACAAAAAATCCCAAATTTTAATAAAACCTTGTTTTAAAAAGATATTTTTTCAAAAATAAATCTGAGAATAAATGCAAGTTGTATATGTTGGAGTATACAGGGTAATTAAAAAAAGAATTTCAAAGCTTACAAATTGCTGTAATTTTCTAGTAAACTACGATAGGAAGAAAAGGTTTGAACACAATACAGATGGGATCTTAATACTTTCATTTCATTCACTAACGTCATAATTGCCCTATGTGACTTCTCTTGGTCTTCCGGACAACATCTATTCAGTAGTTTATTTCACTATCATGTAAAACATTATCCGTACATATCTGCAGTTTGTTCACTTTTGCATGCAAAAGAGGCTTTAATATGTATTAGTAAACTTGATCTTAAATCGAGATCCGAACTTTTCGAACCCAGACATTTCTAGGATAGTTCTCACTGATTCTAACCACTAAGCATTTGCAGCAGCATCGATTGACTTTCAGGTTTATGTAAATGAGGTATGGCTATAAATACAAGCAATACATCTCGGCAATTGCTGCTTCTCGTCTCTTTTTCGCCTTCACAGGCTAACTGATTAACTAGAATTTGCTAACTATTAACTAGAATTTTGATATCTTAGCTATACGCTACGCGTGTATTATTAGGCATTTACTTTTAGGCAGACGTCTAAATTTAATAGGATTGGAATTGAGAGTAAGTTGAATGTTGCAAATGCTTAACTATGATTATTGAACTGTTAAAAAGATTTTGCTTTAACTTTTAGTTGATTTGACTATGATGTTTTTAATAAAAGTGTTTGTTTTATAACAGCCTAGTCATTGAATACGATTTGAGATTTTTTAGACTAAACTTGAGATCTGAATATCATGGTTATGGGCCTGTATCATGTTTAGCCGAGTTTATCCCAGTTTAGCCAGCAGTTAGCCGAGCTTTAAGATAACTTGTCATAAAATCAGGCATAGTATAAACTACTTTACTAAAATGGCAACTACGGCATATTCGAATCGGCTTATGGAATCTACGGCATATTTCGAAGAAATGAATCCGGCCCAGGGTTGTGACAGATAACCGAATAGACAGATAATATAAATCCATTAATACTGTTGGATGCAAAAAGCTGCGCCATAGCAGGGGGAGTCTGGAGCATGCGCATGCTTCTTCTGGCAGCTTCCTTTAAGAGCCTGGATTGTGGGTGTTGTTCCAGTAATCTAGTAATGCAGTTACGTAGTAATAGTAGCTGTCGTTCTTGTTACTTTTTGGTTTTACATAATGTTTTAGCTATTTTAATAAATTGTCGTTTTGTCAAGATGGGCTGTATTATTTGAATTTCGGCAGAAAGGGTAAATTATTTTACACACTCTAGTATTTTTTGGATTTTCATTAAGGGCTTTTTCAAAATGTTTCTTATATTGCGGTTGGACAGGATTCAGACCACAAGGGGTGTACTCTTGATTTATAATCTTAGCCTTGACAGAAAACTTTGTCCATTTTAGAACTTCTATGGCGAGTGCGCTTCGAAAAAGTTCGTCATTCAGGTTCTCATTTATTCCTTCAATTTGAATATTTTTCTTTTATTTTCTAAATTATATTTTATGTGTTTTAAATATTAATCCTTGTAAATTTTTGTTGATGCAATCACTTGAGGCTGCTGCGTTGAGCGCGCTTTAAAGTGTATTGTTATCGTTTTTGTTTAAATCTTCTGTTTCTTATTTATACTTTTTTTTTAACTTTTTGTTTAGTATTTCTATTATTTGTATCTGTATTATGTTAGAAACAGCTGCATATGCACCAGTCTATATAATGCAAAGTATTTTAATTAATTTTTGATTAATTTATATTTAATATCTTTATTAAATTTTGTTAATTATAACTGTATTATTTGAGGGACTATTACGCCAGATCAAAGAGAAAATCGAGTAGATTCAGAGAACCTACTTAGTCTTAATAGATGCAACAAATACATACGTACATTAACGGGATTTCACTGCTGGCATGGGACGAAAAAATAAATAAAATCCTTTAAGAGTGAATAATTCATACATGTTGTATTTGATTTTACAAGAACAATTGATATAAATTCAATATAAGAGTAATAATGTACAGAAATGCAACAAATACATACGTACAGTAACGTGATTTCAATGCTGGCATGGGACGAAAAGATAAATAAAATCATTTAAGAGTGAATAATTCATACATGTTGTATTTGATTTTACAATAACAATTGATATAAATTCAATATAAGAGTAATAATGTACAGAAATGCAACAATACATTTGTACAGTAACGTGATTTCACTGATGGCAACGGACGAAAAGGTAAATAAAATCCTTTAAGAGTGAATAATGCATGCATGTTGTATTTGATTTCACAAAAACAATCAATATAATTTCAATATAAGTCTAATGATGTACAGAAATGCAACAAATACATATGCATAGTACCGTGATTTCACTGCTGGCGTGGGACGAAAAGAAAAATAAAGTCCTTTAAGAGTGAATAACGCATAAATGTTGTATTTAATTTTACAAAATAATCTGCAATCCTACGTTACTTTGACGATGGAGGATAACACAAACTGACGATTAATCGAAGTATTACTGTAGTCAAATAACCACATGCAAAACATGCTTGCGGCAATCATATGCGAATCAATGATTGCGAACATGTTTCAAAAGGCGTGAAATGCACTACCGAAAGGAAGATGCCAGCGTGAGCAAAGGAAATCACAAAGGCAATCATTGCATATCCAAACAAATCTTTAATATCCTTTTTGTATCTTGGACAATTGCTTTCTTCCTATTTTTATATTTATTGTCAAGTTATAGACATTTGTAATCAGTGCAATTGTCTTGAATTGTGAAAATAAATCCACTTTGACAGATTAAATTAAACAGTTGACACATCCGTCAAATATAAGCTAAGAAATATCACTAAAAGATATACGTCATGTAAAATACATAGAAATACATAAAACCAATCTTTAATTTGAATAATTCAAGGTAAAACTTTCTCCAACATGTGATATTTCAAAGAAACACAGCCAAAACTCCAAACTCATTCAAGTAGGGATTAAAAAAGGGGCAAACAAAGCCAATAATGAACTTGGAATGGGGCAGCAGGACCCACAGAAGCAGCAGCGCCTGTCGGGATTAGGAGTTTCGCATGCCATTTCGCAAGTGAAGAATCGTCTGTGCTTAATAATCGATATTCGGGCATTTCCGAAGAGGAAATGTTTGCTACTAACTCATTCAGACTTTATCGATTTTCAATAGTTACCTCTCTATCTGGAATAAATCATGGAAGTAGCAAACGAACATGGCGGTTACGTTTCATGGCAATAATGATTTGCTGTTGAAGCATGGGGACAGGACCTTCAAACGGGAATATTTAAAAGTTTAGCCCGCGCTCGTACTAACGACGGGACGTACAATGCAAGTATCGCTCTGTTAGTTAACAATCGCTCGCGAGTAGTGTTTGCTTCCTAGGAAATATTTCTACATTGCTGTGGACAGAGGAATTGTTAGTTTCGGAGTTGTATTGTTAGCAAAATGGAGCACATTTATAAAAGAACGAGCTATATCTGGGAGACAGCTCTCCGATATAGATTTACTAGAATATTTGTACCCGTCTAAGACGGGCGTTTAGCCTGTAAACAATATCTCGGAACTTATTTTAAGAGATATAGACACGAAAGACGTAAAACAAAAAGTCATGCACATTGGCAGAGTGCTTAAGAAATAAATGAAAAAAGTGTAAAAAATTACCTTTTTAATGATATCAATTAAGTTGCTTTACAATTTTTTTCTCTAATTTTAATAAATTTAAAAAAATATATTTTTGGCATAATTTACAACAATACTTTTCATTTGTTGAAACGCAATTCAATCCATTTTCATTGTTTAAAAAGTTTTATTGCGTATTTCTCTTTCATTGTTGAAAGCTGAGTTCATATTCTTATGCAGACATCCGTTTTGCTCGTTAAATAATGACGTAGACAGAAGGGACGGGGTTATTTTAAGCTACTCCCAGCGTTATGTATAAAAATGATTTTGGCATAATTTAAAACAATACTTTTCATTGTTGAAACGCAATTAAATCCGTTTCCATTGTTTAAACAATTATATTTAATTCTGTGTTTCTCTTCCATTGATGAATGCGTTACAAACATTTCTGGACATTTATATTAAAGATAAGAAATCAGGAATGTCTTCTTTTGTAATTTCTTCTATACAGTAAAACTTCGATTAACCGTCGCTAGATTGACCGTCAGTTTCTGTCATTCTTCAGCTTCTAAAAATATAAGTTTATGGTTTACAATACATTAATACACTTAAATTGATCATTTTGTAAAATTAAATACAATACGTAAATATTATTCACTTGCAAAAAATATATCTTCATTTTCTTGCCCCGCCAACAGTAAAATTATTGTGAGACTTCTGTTATGCGTCTGTCCGGTTGTCCGTCACAATCTCTTACAACGATTGACCAGAAATATGATAATTATGCACTGTGTTGTGCAACCCACGTTTTGATTGAGATCACCAAAAATCCACCAAATATTCAAAATAAAAATTACAAATAGTTTTTCTCTCTGACGGAAAAAATTTTTGTAGAAAATATTTTTGTTATATTTAATCTAAAAAAAATTACATATTCAATGACTTGAGTCTTCCTTGCACCCGTCATGGTATGACGGGTGCATATTGCCTCTTCATTCGAGAGATTTCCCGTCAAATTTGGCGCATTTAAATAGATATATATGCGGGAGAAATGTTTAACATTGATAGGAAACAAATAAAATAAACATATGTTTTATGACAGCAATTTTTTTTATTTGCATATTATTTACACTTCTTACAGCGCACTTCTCTTCTTGGCACAAATATTATCAAATCACATCATTACGATTCCAATAAATAATCAGATGCATCGTGGCGTCCAAATTATATCACCCGCATGATATACCACTAATGTGATTTGTTACTTTCTATTAAAAACGGAAATTAATTTGAAATATATGATTAATATAATTTAAAAATTCTCGTAGACTATTGATAATAGCGAGATAAATTTTATATCAATCGATAGCAAATATTATTTCACTATTTTAAAGCTATTAAATTTAAAATTAGAACGACAATTACTTTTTTGAATTTAAAATTACTGAAATGTAGGTGTTCTAACAATGAAATAATGCTGTTTAATGTCTCGCAGATCTATGGCGCGAATTTTATTGTTGGTGACGTCAGAGCGTTACCGGATTACTGAGACAGATCTGTAATATTATATTAGTAATAATACAACAAAAGCATCTTCAAAGACTGAACAAAGAATGAAAAGTAATGTGCAATTTTTTTTTTATTTGTAAGTAGAACAGCCAAACGCAATTGTTCCTATTGTTTGATCTGATTGCTTATATGTTGATAAAGGTGACATCTCTAGAATTAAATTTCGAGATCTTGTTATTATTTCCTTTTCGGCAGCAAATCTAAGCTTAACTTATTAATTAAACGAACGCGACACAAAGTGTCTGGTAAACTTTCAATCAATTTCCTCTATTTAACCGCTTACTTAACAGCCCGAGAATACTCGTGCATCGAATTTTCGAAATTTAAGTCTTATAAACTAAAATTGAATCATTAATTAGCTTTATAATTTGACACAAAAAATATGTAGGATCCATAAACATCTTAAGTATCCTATGCCTTCTTAGATGAATAAAAACGACAACGCCTTTCCAAAACAGGAGGGGTCATCTTATTAGATAGCAAAGAAAACTATTCAGTTAAGTGGTTAATACCGGGACGTAAATCATATCACTTGGAGATGTAGATCTGGAGAATGGAAACAGGAAAGGTGTTGCCACATCTTCGTGACAAAATGTTTCTGCTTTAATAGGATCCGTCACTAGTAAGGATTCGTGAGGACACATAATTGAGTAGTATTTAGCAATTGCAAATACTTAAGCTGCCAGAGACAAACTTAACGTTAGTCAACTAATTTAAGAGAAGAATGAGACAGCCCGATTAAAAATCTTAGCGGAGCCTCCCCCACGGCAGTTCCTGTACTTAGTTACTCATGACATCTAAGGAATTTCGCGACACGCTTTTCCAGTGAGGAATTTAACTAAGGCAATTATCACTCACCCATGTTTAAGAGCTTTTGTCTTAGTTCTAGCAGATAATTTAATTGTAATTTTACTCTTCCCTTGATGGCATTTTAAATGTTCCCACTTGAG
>BGPR01002814.1:114560-129913 GCA_013235015.1 Araneus ventricosus | reverse complement strand
CGTTTAATTGTGATTCTGAAAAATTTGACAACATTTTGACAAATTTCTGCATTTTTTACCTGTTTGTGTCTGAAAAAACATTTTTTGAAATTGTATCAGTCTGTCTGAGAAACCGATTGCTCAGAAACGCAATTAGATAGAAAAATGAAATTTAGTATTTGGTTTCTATACCAATATTGTAAATTTTTCGCAAACTTCAGATGATATACGTCTGAGGAAAACCTGCCAATTGGTGTGCATGTGAAAAATACAACTAAAAGAAACATCGACCTAGATTAAATAAAATCTGACATATGGTTTTACTGTCAAAATTATAGATATGTATCAAATTCTGGATTAAATGGAAATACAGCAAACACAAACCATTACTGTACCCACCAAGGACGTGAAAGCCTCCAACAGTTCATTTTTAGTAATTTTAGTAATTTTAGTAATTTTAGCATTTTTAGTAAGAATGAAAGTTTGCGAACAATTCATATGTTTTAAGTTTTTTTCTACTAAACAAAATTATATCATTGACATGTTTGTCTACTAAACAGGACACTTTAAATCACAAGTTATCTTATGATTAATTTCGAAATTTGCAGTTTTAACAAGTATAAAGACGCCTTTGTTCTGTATTAACCTCCTATCTCAGCTTTATTTTCTAGAAAATCAATACTGAACTCCACGAGGAATTTTTCTTCTTTAACTCCAAACTCATGGATGGCTTAACTGAGTTCTTCAGATAATGCATCAATACTGTGTTGTAAGCAAGTTGAAAAAAGAATGGTTGCGAGGAAAAAACTTTCAACGCGTGACAGCTTTAATTATGTGCTTAGATGAATTGATGATACATCGGAGAGTAATTTCCCTATAGCTGAATTGCGTGCGCTAGCACAGAACCAAAACATGACAAGCATAAAAAAATTCATCAGGTCAGTTTGAGTAGTATAAAATAAAAGTAATAGTGTAATACATCGATTATCATCTAAATAATTCTTCATTTGTATGCAAACTTCTGTATAAACTCCACTTATAACGACAATATTTTGAAAAGAATTTGAACTGTAAAATTTGCAAGCTTTAATTTATTTAGATGGCTAGAATGAGCTGCACTTGTATCGAGAAATAAATGTAAATGAATACTCCATGTAAAAAACTCTTAATGAATGAAAATTTTCTGAGAAATTTATAAAATACATTTTGATAAATGATTAAAAAACTGCATAGGAGACCATGAAAAATCTTATTATGATTAAAAAGGGCTTAGCTTAACATTCTCCGCTGAAATTTGCTTTCTCCATTTTAAACTGGATAAATCAGGCCGCCGTGGCCTAGTGACAAGGGATCGGTCTAGGAGGATTCCAGGTTCGAAACCCGATTCCACTGAAGACCGTCGTGTATTCGGCCTGTTGAACATACGTAGGGCGCCAAACGTCCTACCGCTGGTGTGGTGCGGAAGTTTGGAGAGGGAGTGGCAGCTCAGGTGTCGTCTTCGTCATTTGACCGTGGTTCAAAATTACGAGGGTCGTTCCAAAAAAGCTCTCGTGTTGTTCCAAAACGGGAAATTGATATAACTAAACATAAACTGAAACTGAAAAATATAATATAATACGTTAGATGTAAGAGGAAATAAAATTTAAGATATTTCGATTCCTCCGCATAAATCAGTAATATTTTTTGATAATTTATTGCGAATAAATCTTAAATAAATATGGATTTTATAACAAATCTTCTTCTATAAAATATTTTAATGAGGGATATAACATTGTTCTTTCACGTTAGTATTACTAAAAACGGTTTATGGGAAGAATAACTGCGCTAACTGAAAAGGTTTGTTCACTAACACTGTTATTTATGCATTAAATAAAATGGCGTGTTGGTTCCTATAATGGCTCTTAATATTTCCATGCAATTCTAATTTAAATTGGGAATTTAGTAAATCATATAAGAAATTAAGCCCTCGAGTTACAATTGCTGAAAATAGAAAATACGGAAGAACAATTTCTTAACTCTTTAAACCCGAGGCGATTTTTTTTCTTCTAGCACCTTTAAAACCGGGACCTTTTGGGAGGAAGCGACATGAATTGGACTCTCCCAACCTGGGTGGTCATTTACCACCACACTACCTGATATAACCTTCCCTTAAGGCGTACGAAAATGGGCTGCGGATTGCAAGGATAATTAGACCTCTACCGCACTTATCTCCTAAGCGATATCAGAACCTCCCCTCCCCTCAAAAGAAGCCAACCGCCTCAGACCGGCCTTCTTAGCTGTTTAAGGGAAATTTTTAGACCGCCTGGGATCGCCTCCATCGGTGTCGGAGGGTTAAAGAAAAAATGACGACTTCCCCTTATAAGGAAGCAGTATTAAAAACCCAAATATTTGATTCAAAGTTTGATTTCAAATATTTGACGTGAAAATTCTACCATAAATTATCTCAGCTATAGGACAATTTCTTATTAAATTTTCAACATTTTTTGTATTTGTTACCATTTTAATAACTATTTATTCCACGTTTAAGGACGTTATGTATTTTTTGTGTTGAAAATGATGATTCCAAGGATTGTTTTAGCATTGTAAGTACACCACATTTTTTATCTCATTAAAATTCATAAATGTAATAATTGACTTCCGTAAATGAAGTGAGATGTAGAAGTTTAAGCATTGTAGATAGCTTTTCAAAAATATGCACATTGTTTTTCCGTTCTTTGTGAAATGTATGTTAAAATAAGATTGACCCATTTGATGCTTTAACACGGTGATGCAGAAATGTTAGCATACATTTTTTGTGCACGTCAGGTACTCCCTTGTCACTATTTCTGCTAGTTAACGTAACTATTCCAAATTCACTGTTTAGTTCTTTCATAGCTCTGTTTCCCCTTTGGAATCTAGTTCCTCCCCCTAGAAGTTTCACACTGATTACCGTTACAGATTTTCCCTGACTCTAAACTCTCTGTAGCGGTGTTTTATTTCAAAAGGTTAAGTTTAAAAGTAACCTTCCGATGTTCTATTCAGTGGCAATTGAATATGACATATTTAGTGGCAATTCAATATATGGGATATTCAGTGGCAATTCAAGCTATGGGATATTCAGTGGCAATTCAATATATGGCATATTCAGTGGCAATTCAACATATGACATATTCAGTGGCAATTCAATATGTGACATATTCAGTGACAATTCAACCTATGACATATTCAGTGACAATTCAACATATGACATATTCAGTGACAATTCAACCTATGACATATTCAGTGACAATTCAACCTATGCCATATTCAGTGACAATTCAACCTATGCCATATTCAGTGACAATTCAATATGACATATTCAGTGACAATTCAATATGACATATTCAGTGGCAATTCAATATATGACATATTCAGTGGCAATGGCAATATTCGTAAATGTTTAATATGTTTATTGGTTTGCGCAGATGAGTTGTTGTGTTTCTCTTCTTGTGAAAGAAATTTTGAATAATGGAAGTAAAGAATCTTTATGTGGCTATTTGTGTTACACAGCAAGCGATAGAGATCATACAGTAGAACCCCGGCAATCAAAACTTCAGGAATCCAAAATTTCGGATAATCCGAACATCCCTTTTTAATTTTCTGCCAGTTTTTACAGAAAAATTAAGGAAAAATAACAATTAGGAATCAGAAACAAAGCTAATGTGTATCCCTAACCTTAAAAGAAGTATTCGAATTGGTCTTTAAAAATGAATACAGCACTTTAACTAGTAGAAACAAAATCGATTATCTTCTTTTTACCCTCAACTTGTTTGCCACTGTACCAAGCGAATCGCCGCATGCTCTTTCCGTACACCTTCACAGAGCACACAAAGTCACTACTCTACTGCGTTTGGGTATATCAAGAGAATTTTGCCGAATTTTCTGGATAATCTGAATTTCTCGGAATTCGAACAAAGGTCAGCCCCAATTATTTCAGATTGCCAGGGTTCTACTGTAAATCAATATTGCATTATGCAAGGCAGAAAGTCTATAAATTGGGGATCAATTTAATTCTTGAACTCATGCACCTCCTAGAATTATAAATATGGTGTGTTAGGCAGGAAATTGTACATGCACTATACAATGGGACCACATGGAGCCGATCTTATCTCAAAAACTACTGGAAGAAAGTTTCCCATCTTTGTTGATTTAGTAAGAAATGAAAAGATTTATCTTCGTGTATAAACAGCTTAACCGAAAGCGAAAAGTATGAATCTAAATTTGTGCGATATCCAAACTTGATCCCGCAGGAAGGAACGACTTCAATAATGCATATTTTTGTGCAACGAAGTCAACACTCGGACCTAGAGAAATCGCAAAATTTTTTTCCGATCTCATTTTTCGTTTCCGGTTTAGGTTCTTCATGCACCTGAAGCACCATTTCCTACTAAACCGTCAAAACTGAACAGTTTTTAACCCGACATTTTTTCCATATATCCGTTAGTTTTCGAGGTAAGATTGTTAAATTCCACAATTTATCGCTATTTGAGGAGGGAGAGGATTGACTATATAACACACACGCTATTTTCTAGGCATGTATACTGCATTTATAATTGCAGAAACATTCACAAATTAAATAATTGAATAAATAAAGCACTTTTATATTATAAAATAAATTAGAAACTCTGATTTTATTGCTGAAAATGGTTTGAATTGTAGAATAGTTATATAAAATATAAATGTTTATTCATGCACACATAGTCATGATTCCAATTGATGACAAAACATACATAATTATCTTCTATTCAGTGATTAGAAATGTTTGTGCTTTATTATTTTGTATATGAGCAGATTTATTCACGAGTTTCAAAAATGAATGAAATATTTCCATATGTCAAGCAATGAACCAAATAACAAAATAAACCATTTTGCCTAATAAATCAATTAAAATGTGTAAAAAGAGACTTAAAAAACCGACTTTTATAAGTCTTAAAAAGCTGGGTTTTTCTATTTTAATTGTTTTATTTTTAGTCTTTAATATATAATTCATTATTATATACTGGAAATTCACCCGTCATGGTATGACGGGTGCAAATTACCTCTTCATTCGAAAGATTGTCCGTCAAATTTGACGTGTTTAAATATATATATATATATATATATATATATATATGGGAGAAATGTTTACTTATTGATTGAAAACAAAATAAACATATGTTTTATGACAGGAAATATTTTTTATTTACATATTTCTTTATTAAAAAACCTCTTGGTAAACAACATTCCGTGTGAAGTATTTTTCGTTGTTTAACAATTTTCCTTGGATTTCAGATTTCTAATCAAAACAAAACACTTCTCTACTTATCAAACGTTCCCAAAAAATATTATCAAATTATATCACTACGATTGAAATAAATAATCAGATGCATCGTGGCGTCGAAACTATATCACGCGTATGATATACCACTGACGTGATTTACTTTCTACTAAAAAACAGAAATTAATTTGAAATATATGATTAATATAATTTGAAATTTCTCGAACTATTTATCATAGAGAGAGAAATTTTATATCAATCGATAGCAAATTATATTTCACTATTTTAGAGCTATTAAATTTGAAATTTGAACGACAATTACTTTTTTAAATTTAAAATTATTGAAATTTATGGGCACTAACAACGAAGTAATCCTGTTTAACGTCTCTCAGTGCTATGGTGCGAATTTTATTGTTGGTGATGACAGATCGTTACCGGATCAGTGAGAGACAGATCTGAGCTATTATATTAGTAGTGCTATGGACCCTTGAAAACAATTTTTTTCAACTTTAATACAAGGTGATGCCACTTGTGTGGAATCAATTCAATTAAATTAAAAGATGAACTGCTAATTAAGTTAAAAAATATTGAATTCAGAACTGCCTTCCAGAATGCGAAAGTGAACGAAATTTCAAATTTCTAGCATATCGCGAAGTAGTTGAGAAATCGATTATAAAATTCCATCTATGCAAACAAGAAATAAGTCAAGTTCAATAGAAATTTACAATACAATGAAGAATAACTGCCGACAATAGTAATGTTGTAACAGTTCAAACAAACAAACAACAAATGTAACAGTTCTCACATATGGAAATGTTTGTAAATGTAATTATAGGATTTGATTTTGTTAGTACTGTGGGACTACAGAAGACAATTCTGTAATGATAACTGAAAATGAGAATTTGATTGACTATTTAACCCAATAAACACTCAAACTATAAATAGTATTTTACTTCAGAAAAAATAGCTGGATTTGGCGCATTATATATAGTTACTTTTCATTTAAAAACATTTTGTATGGAAATATATTCTAGTTCCTATGAATAACTCCAGATAGCAATTTTTATTTTGCAGCATGCTGGCTCTGCAAATCTGCAAGCTTGCAGCAAGGTTGACACGACAAGAGTGCAAGCTTGAAACAAGTTTGCAGAAGCGGCGAAGTCACCACGCGACGAACTTGTCACGTCAAACTCATTGCAAACATAGCAGGAACAGAGTACGAAAAAAACCTCGGATTAGAACTGGCGACTTAGCGCTTGCTAGCATGGCGCTCTAAACCACTCAGCCAGATAGACTGCGAGAGGAGAAGATAGATAGTGCTAACAGATCGTGCATACGATTTACTTTAAACTTTTTTTGATTTCATTAATTTTTTTAAATTTTGTGTTGAGAACATGATTTGAAATCAAAGAGAGAGCGATTTTCACTAATAACTACGTTTTGCTAGCAGAATAAATTATGAAATTAGGTTTCAAAAGTAATTACTTTTAAAATGGGACAAAATGTAAGTTATGATTTTTCAACAAACATTGACTGTTTTTTAGGTTTAATTTTGTCTATGAACGTTAAAATTTCAACAGTAAGAAAAAGGCGATATAATTTTCTTTAAAGTGCGAGTTCTATATTTAGTAAAAAGATGAAAAATGTTTCAAAATTTTTTTTATAAAAAAGTTAGTTTTTTCACAAATTATCATTGATTTATTGAATTAATAAAAAGAAGGACGGTCTAGGAGATGCTATTAAAAATCGGGTGTTTTTCAAAACAAAGACAAAGCTAATTATCTATTTTGTACTACCATCTTTGCATCAAGCTTGTTTCGCAAACTCACAGCAAGCTTGCATTGCAAGGAGAGGTGGCGCTAGTTGCCATGGCGAACTTGTGGCAAACTCGTTTTGCAAGCGAGGATGGCGATTCTGCATTGTTAGTTTACCACAAGTTCGCTTCAAGCTTGACGCCTCAAATTTGTCAATACAAGGGAATATCAAGTAAAAATAAAACTTGCTGCAAATGTACGTGCTATCTGGGACAAAATATCTGCAATAGATTTTAAGATTCACGGTTTAAGCTTATAAATCATAAAACAATTTGAAACGAAGATTCTAATAACTAGTAGTTCTGTGAACAGTAGACATCGCTCCCCCCTCCAAATAAAAAAAATCACGTTTTTCTCTTCATCGCATTTTTTAAGAGTTTAGCTAATGTTTTGAACACACCGTTGTTTGTAGGGACTTAAGATTATTTAAGTAACATGACTGTCGAGGAGGTACATTCTAGTATCCAAAAGTTTAGCACGATTCTTAATATGAATGCACTAATAACTGATAATCTTCTTTGACTTTTTATGATAAGAAGCGTTTTGCAGAATCACTGAAAAACCTTTCACGAAAAGAGAAAAAAAATTAGCTGGAACTAAACAGGAAAAACAGCTATCAACAAGAGAGTCTAATGATTTTATTTCTCTTTCTCTTTTATTAATGCGAATTATTGTCACAAATCTTTGTTTTCAGCAGTTTAAACACTATGACAGTGAAGTAACTGTTTTAACGTTATGAACAAAATTACCATTATATATACTTCTTTTTATCGTACTAATTAAATTGCAAACAAATGTTTGCTTTTATCAGTATTTACAAGATTAAAGTTGCACGTCTGGCATTTATCAAAATAATTAAAACGTTTTAATGGCGCCAAACTCGCCATTGGCTCTCCGAAACGAATCAGTAAAATGGCCTAAAATCGAAACGAATTTTATGAAATAGGAAATAAAACATATGCACCATTTTCTATTCCTCCAAGAAACGTTTATGCCAAATTAGAGAGGAAATTGAACAACGCGTTTGGTCGTAATCGTGTAACAAACAAATTTACAGACAGACAAAGTGTTCAATGTTGAGTTAAAACGTAGACCTCGCTTCACTGGACAATAATATACCTGTTAAAATTAGTTTATATTGATAAGCAGTGGCGGCTTGTTCTAAATCACCGTGGGGGTGCTGCAACGTAAAGTTATACACTGCTTAGTAATGATTTCTGCATATCTTAAATTAGGAACTAATTTTCAATAGTTTAATACTTAGTTAATAAAAATTTATTTTTAGGTTTTTGATTTCAAATTATTTTAATAAACGGATTTCAATTTATAAATTACTAATTTTTAACTAACAATAATTAAGAATTTTTAAATAATTTTCACAGTTATTTTTGCTGCATCTATTACTCTCATTTATAAGGATTTAGGAGCTCGACTGAACATGAAAAAATTATTGAAACCTCTAAGTTAAAATAAATACATATATGGAGATAAAGGTATTATTTATAGATACTTATACAACTACTTAAAATAAAATCGGCTCGTCTGGTTTTATTTCGAGCGAAATTATCAGTGACGTTTTTTACTATATTTTTATGACCACCAAATGACATGAAGACGCTCACAGACAGGCGAAAAGCAGAATTTCTTTGCTGGATATAGTGCAAAATTTGCTGTATTCAGGCATTTGGTGTTGAGATCTCATCTTGTGTTTCATTCCTCTAGCTGTTTCCGTTTTTGAACTATAATGTTCATAAACGCAATGACAGTCAGGCATAATTTCCAATTTTTTTCAGTAGGAGGAAGAAAAAAACCCTCTGAAACGTGGCTATGCCTCAAAGTCTAGAAGACGAACATTTTATCCATTACAATGCTTTCTTTTTGTATATTACGAATTTGAAAAAAGAAAAATTGTTAATTTATGGTATTATACCTACCTATAAGTGGACTGTGGTGCTTTTCAATGTGAATGTACTTACTGAAGCTCTTTGAGAAGATATATTCATTCAAACATCCTACATTTCATTCTGAGCGACTAACACATGCTCTAGTGCCGCTGTATTTGATATTCTTTAAAAATGTATTCTTCTTTAAGCTACCACCTAAGGCAGAGCTTCTTTACGACCATAAATATATCGCACAGAATAATATTGGGGTTGCTTAAATTTTGCAATCCACTCTTTTCAGACTTATCCACATTTAGAAGAAAAATCTGTTGAAAAAATTACATTCAATGCAAAAAGAGAAAAAATTATTATTGAATTCAAATTTATGTACGATCATTTTAAACAATTTTTAAATTTATCATTAATTATTTCTTGATTTTCTTTTATTATTCATTTCCAAAGTTATTTACTTTCAAATTTCAGCCCGTAAAACATTTTTCCGCAGTCAAAAAACGATCCTTAACGACAGTCCTTAATACGATTCCAATCGCGCGAAATAGGGAATCGTTATTACGTCTCTCTAGGGTGCTACCGGGATTACAGTTATCTTGTTAGTTAAATGCCTTACTGTGAAAAATATTTAAGATCACTTTGAAAATGCGCATGCTCGTGTAGAAGCAATTGGTACAAAGGGATTTTATAGTTCCGGAAGGAGGAAAAGCTTTCGAGTAGACAGCGGATAGGGAAAATTCCTCTGAAGTAACCTTGCTTTTCATCCAGCTTTTCGGATCAGCTGAAAGCGTCAGAAGTTAGTTTGGTTGAAATCTACAAGTTGGAACACACGCTTATTAAAACGGCGCCAGCGCGCCAAGTCGACAAAGCAAGATGGATGCTAATAGTAAACAAACGTGGGTCGGTCACAGTTAAAAGCTAATCGTTTAAAGTTTAATCTTTTTCGAACCCATTGCGTTTGTGGTTTGTCGTTGCACTATCTCCCGTTTTAAATGTACGGGTCTATTCTGGTACCCCAGGTTGGGTTCCGTTGTTAACGTGCGGAACCCAACCGGGGATACCAGAATAGACCCCTTGATTATTCTAATGAAGCAGGAAAAATTGCGCTCGCGATGCCTGCGGCATCTGAAGTGGGCACCGAGAAAATTTCTTTAACTTAAAAAAAAATCAGCGGCTTCGCTTTCAGCAAAGCGGGATCCTAGCTTAGTGAATGTACGGAATCAGCTTCTTTTAAATACTCTGATGAAGCAGCAGAACATTTGCCCTTAGTAACAAAACTACTAAGGGCAAATGTTCTTCAAAACAAGTAATAGTAAAAAAATTAAGACTTACTCAGTTCTAATATTTGCACTTGAGAGGAAACACTCTTAATATATGAAAAATGAACAATATGGCGTATCAAGGAAACCATCGCACAGGTGAAGACAGCATTCCAAACGATGAATTCCAAAATATGACCAAGCAATTTCAAAAATCCCATGCAAACGATTTTTATTATAAGGCAAAGAAAAAATCTCTCAATTATATGATCGGAAAATTATATAATCACTAAATAAACCTAAGTTCTATTTGTAACTTTTTTACAAATTGAAATAATCCTAATTAAAATATATTTTATTATTTAATTAAATATTAATGAATATTTTAAGTTATTTAAAAATCCGCTTAGTATGCAAACAACTCAAATAAGCGAAATGCTTGCCATGACGTAAGCGATCTAGCCGATGGGTTGCCAATGGAACTAATCCGCTTGATTCCTCAGGTAACCATATTGGCGACGAAATCGCGTGTGCTCCAACTTCTAGATACCAACCGCTAGTTTTATTGATGGATTTGGATATTGCATGTAAAATTAAATAAGGGATTAAATTTATGCAAAGGATTAAGCTGGGGGTGCTGCAGTTCCGCAGTCCCTATACATGAGTCGCCGCTTTTGAGGAATATCAGCATAAGGGTACTAAGTTCATCTGTGATCTAATATAACGATTCTTCTGATTTCATTTAATTCACAAGATGCATATAAGATGTGAATATTTAAAGTGAGAATTTGATGTTACAATTGTTGAAAAAGATTTACACTGAAGAATAATCATGTGAGCAAAATAAATAAGTTTATAGATGAAAACATACTACTGATTTCCTTTGATGACAGAAGATGTGATCTTATAATGTGAGAATTGGATGAATTATAAAAAAAAATAAACTCTGAGGCTGCAATTGTTGAGAATGGCTTATATTGAAGAGTGTTCACGTGACCGAAATAAAAATGTTTATACATGGGAGCGTGCCTTAGATTTCCCCTTAATGACAAACGATGTGATTCTTTAATGTGAGAATATGATGAATCATATTAGAAATTAAATTCTAGAACAGAAATTGTTGAAACTGGTTCATATTAAAGAGTAGTCGCGCGAATGAAATAAAAATGTTTATGCATGGGAGCTTGCCTTAGATTTCCCCTGAATGACAAACGATGTGATTCTTTAATGTGAGGATATGATGAATCATACAAGAAATTAAATTGTAGAGCACAAATTGTTGAAACTGGCTCATATTGAAGAGTAGTCGCGTGAACGAAATAAAAATGTTTATACATGGGAACTTGCCTTAGATTTCCCCTTAATGACAAACGATGTGATTCTTTTTTATGAGAATATGATGAATCATACAAGAAATTAAATTCTAGAACAAAAATTGTTGAAACTGGCTCATATTGAAGAGGATGCCATATATAAACATTCTTATTTCGCATGAACGCAATAAGAATGTTTATATATGGCTTAGATTCCCATAATAACAAACGATNTGATTCTTTAATGTGAGAATATGATGAATCATATTAGAAATTAAATTCTAGAACAAAAATTGTTGAAACTGGCTCATATTGAAGAGTAGTCGCGTGAACGAAATAAAAATGTTTATACATGGAACGTGCTTTGATTCCCTTTAATGACAAAGGATCCATAAGATATCCTGGGCAATGAAGGGGAGTTCTTGCGCTTTGTTGTTTATCAATGAGTGGTTGAGTGGCGGAAGTGAAGGAAATAGGTCCATTAGAAGAAAATCCGATTTCATTTTGCTGTGCACCAATTTATCTTCCACTTCATCTCTTAAATATACTTCTTCCTCCTACAAAAGTGCCTTATTGATTTTATTATTACCGGAACACACTCAAAACAAAATCCTTTCCACATCAGAATGTGTCTGCATTATCATTTAGAGTGGATCGGCGATATTCCTTAAGGGCCAATCACGCTGCACCATCGATTTTTAAACATAAGAAGAAATGGAAAAGATATTTTCTATTATTTTTTCCCCATCTGTGCCGCGGTTATCTATTTTAAATAAAAGGAAAGGTTTCGTGCTGCCAGGAGAGGTAATTTGCATCCCCGCAGATAAGTGTCGGGCGGAAACTCGTGGCATTATGTGTTTTCCCCGAAATTTCGATGGTAAAAGGAGGAGGATGAGTTTGTTTCATAATTTGCATGCGAACACTTATTTATTATCACGAATGGCCCAGTAAGCTGATTCTATAGTCTGTTCAATTCTTTTACATGAAAAATAAGCTAATTTGCTGCTGGATGTACGCCATGTATATTCATGAACGGCAGGATTCTTTCTGGAAGAATGGAAATTCTTTAACTCGGTTGAAGTTGGAATCAGCAGATTCTTCAAAAAGTTGAACCGAGAAACTTTTCTAAAGATTGGCTTAAATGTTTTTTCTATTATAGAGTTTATAGGGAAGATATATGAAGGAGAAGTATAAAGATGATGTAGTAGAAAATTTGTGCTAATGATTTGGAAGCATAATTTTATGGCTTCTTGGTTTCTTTAACAAGATAATAAACTGGATTGTTGCTAATACCAATCATGTTTATTCATGAATTTTGAAAATATTTCAGAATTGTTAAGAATGTGGATTATTCCGGTTGAACCAATTCCGGGTGTAATTCGAAAGTTCAAATTGTTAATCTTCAGTAATTGTGCATTAAACGAGGAACAATGGTATAAATTGTTTTAAAAAACCGTGTTTACTTTTAAGAAATCAAGTCTAGGATTTATCACTGCTTAAATTTCTATGACTTTCTGATAAGGAATCATTTTCGAATTACTGCTATTTTAACCCAGTTAGGGCTGTATATAAATATAATTTATAAAATGAAATTTGAAATTGAATATATTATGAGACCTTTATACTACTTGTTGTCTGCAATTTATTTTATTAATAAATTGCATACAACAGCACAGCAAGACAACTTCTAGAACGTTTATACATTGGAATTATGAATAATGACTGCTTTCATGTTGCACTGCGTCATCCCGCTGGTGCGGTGCGGAGGTTTGGAGAGGGGATGCCAGCTCAGATGTGGTCCTCGTCAATTGACTGCGGTTCAAAATTACGAGTCCAGTCCCAAAATAACATTCGTGTTGTTTCAAACTATAACTAAACTACGAACTACTCATCTTAGAGGAGCTTATTCGAGTGGGGGTTCTTTCTCCACAGATTACATATGCGTAGGGTTCAACGGCGGCAATAAGGTTCGATGGTTTCCTATTAGTACAAGATGCTCCAAACTATTGCTACGGTATCTTAAAGATATTATGCGGCATTTAGATTATCGAACATTATCGTGGATATATCGTAGATTATCGTGGCTACATCGTAGATTATCGTGGCTATATCGTAGATTATCGTGGCTATATCGTAGATTATCGTGGCTATATCGTGTATTATCGTGGATACATCGTGTATTATCGTGGATATATCGTGTATTATCGTGGATATATCGTAGAATATCGTGGCTATATCGTAGAATTAAAAATTAATGTGTCAACATCTAACACATGCACGAGTTCTTACAGTGTCTTTCTCTGCTTTCTTTACCGATTACATATACACGGAGGTTGATGGTTGCTTGATGGCTTTGTTGTGTAAAGTTCAGATTTTGAATACTTTGAGCCACAGAAAATCCATCCTATGTACGGTCTCACAGATATTAAATATGTGTTTGTATGCTGATGTTTTAATGTGGCAGTAGTGAAAGCGATCTTTCATTTGAATTGCAGTTTCTATTATTTCGAAGTTTTGTAGTTTCGAGGTCTGGCTCTGAAAGCTTTCAGATAATTTCAAAAGAGCTTACGTAAAAGTTTATGATAATTTATAAAAGAAGGAAAGAGAACAAATCAATTTTTGAATAGTTTGAATTGTGTAAAGAATCCTTATTATCTTTATCGTTTACTAGCTCATGTCAAAAAGTACATTTGATTCCTACATATACTTGATCAAGATCCCAATGCGGCCATGCACTTTTTTTAGCTTTTTGTCAAGTATACTTCAATTTTTAGGTCATAAAGAAACTCGACAGAAAAGAAGCATGTGCATTTAAAAATAAATGACATCTTTTTCTGACAAGTATTAGTACACGCAAGCAGATAGGAACAGTATGAACTATTAATTTGCATGTTCAGACGTAACTTAACGAAAAGAAAATGTTGAATTTCTCAACTGTATTTGATTTCTCTTATTGGTGTTTTATTTTACATAACTTTTGCCTCGAAAGTATAAAATTTTTCAATTTTTTAGCAAATTTATGTCTGATGAGTTTGTATTTTTGATATGGATGCATTGTTACACCTTCTTACTTCTGTTGCAAGATAAATGAAAAACTAAAGCTATCCACATGAGAATAAAATGCCCATCTCAGGGAAAACTTCTTATTTAATATAAGAGACATTTCCAATACAGAAATTATCTTCTTAGAGCTTTGAAAAAAGAATTTTAAGGTAAAATTGTAAAAAAATTGAACCAAGTGTTTTTCGATACTGATATATCTATTGTCCATTTATCTTTGGTGAATTTTCTTAAGGTGTTTCTGTTGCACATCAGATCGAATATCATGATATTATTTAGAAATTAAAAATATTGCTATGTATTTTTTGTTATTTAATTAAAAAATGTATGGGTATATTATACAGACCTATATCTAGAGGAAAAAATTAAATGATACGAAGGAAAGAAAAATTACGGATGGTGACAGAAACAGACTAAATTATCATTATTAAACAACCGAGAAGGAACTTACCTGGTGAGGTTTGCGGTTGTGCAACATCTTCTAGGCATAAAGATGAAGCTCAGACCTGAAGGAGGAAATTGAAAAAAGTTGACGTGCAGAAAAGTTTGCTATGAAACTTTCAATGGTTGATGGAACTGATTAAGTTCTTAAGTCTTAAGAACTCAAAGACTAAAAAAGTCTTTTTTAATTCATCAGCATACGCATGGGGTCCCTTTGACCCCACCCTTTATCTTTTGTTGAAAAACTCTAGGAATTTCTAAACACTTGCCCCTGTTACTTCCTGTACCTTCACAGGGGAGCTAGAAGAAGAGGATAA